>CAVNYN010228620.1:0-24512 GCA_963692815.1 Nyctanthes arbor-tristis | reverse complement strand
CCCCCCCCCCCCCCCCCCCCCCCCCCCCCCCCCCCCCCCCCCCCCCCCCCCCCCCCCCCCCCCCCAAAACAGAATAGAACAAAACACAGTGAGAGGAGAAAAATCTTTTAGTTTGCATAACAGAGCTATAATATCTGGCTTTAGCTTAGAAAGCTAAAGATAAGACTGATCAAAAAGTTTTAAGACATACGGTTAAAACACGTACTAGAGTAAAATTAACAGAATGAAATTTTTGACTCGACAAAACTAACAACTAAAACCAATCAACCATCTATAACTAAAACCAATGATCTTTCATGTCTAATACAATGACATCAATCAATGGATGCATGCATTCGCGGCTCAAATAGCATACTGAACACTTGCTATTAGGGGCCGCTTTTATTGTGAGCTTCTGGTGACGACGTGACATTATCGTTGCATAATAAGGTTTATAGCAATTCCATGCTGCAGAGTATCAATGGGAACTGGTACTTGCAATTCCCTGAGATAAATTAGCTTCAAAGTATCAGATGTTTGTTTCAACACAAATATATGTGCAGCATTATATATCAAGAGAGATCAAAGCAGTAAATTAATGCACAGCGCATAACTCAAATATACGACTTTATGCATCTGTGGCTTTTTCAATTTTCCTTTGACAGCCAGCATGCAGAAGACAGAACTAATGGTGTGATACTGTAATGAGCAGGAACACAAAAGAAAAGAACTGTCTTAGGGAAGAAAGTTCAATTAAAATTATGTTAACTCGACCGACATCATCCTACAGTTGACTGATATTTGCTATATGAGTACATTATGACAGACCCACAAAAAGGAAAGACCACAGAGCCAACAGAAAGGGGATCTTACATTCCGTTTTTTCTTTGAAGGACGGGAGGATTTAGTGACCAGATTGCCTGACCTGCAAGTTCAAATAACATGGATCAAACATTAGTGGCATTGGGAACAAGGTGAACTCATAACATGCTATATTGAAGAACTACTACTTCCATTATCACTTCAATTCTTATAATTGTTTTCTTCAGGGACAAAAAAAAATGGAAGCAACGCCAAGGAAGAATTAATGCGACCAGAATGCATCAAACATCTATGAGGTTCTAGATATTACTGAGATGGGATATCAAGAGAATTATACCAGTTAAAAAGGTAATTTCTAATCACTTAAAAATGGTATTTATACATTTTGAGCGGGTTAAATTTGGCTTATAAGTTGGTTTGGCACAAGTAAAGGCCAACATGTTAGCCTAAAAAAATAAGTCTACTTATTTCTAAGTAGAATTTTGAATTAAGCAATAAGCACTGTACCTCTGGGGACCCAGAAATTTAGTACTTCACCCAGTGCCCTTATAACACTGAGGACATTTTAATAATTCATCATGTTAAATTCGCTTATAAGCAAAATTAGCAAATTTACATGTGCCTAATATGCTTAAAGACAACTTGCATAAACATGCACAACGATAGTTTCAATAACAAGAATTAGACATATAAACAATACATCCAATTGAGTCAAGGGACAACTTGGAATACCTCACTAAGAATTTGACAAGAATGAACTGTATTTGGTCTAGATGAATAACATTTAAGTGGTGGTCTTGTTGCTTCAGATCACAATATTATTTTAATTAAAAAAAAAAAAAAACCTCTTTTGTTTAGCACCATGCAACTCATAAATGACACATAGTAGTTAAAATGAGAGTTTTCTCATCTCATATGTACACACAGATGAAAGATTCCAATAATGTAATTTCCAATACTTTGACTCATAAATATCCGACAGTTTTAAATGATGTTGCATAATAGAAACATTAAACACCATATTACCAGAGTAGAAACTTTACCTATCTCTTGAAGCCCCAGAACTGCAAATGGTCTTTTGCTCCTGTTAAATAGATATTCACAAATACCCATATCATGTATTAGAAGAAATTAATATAAAAAGGACGGATATAAAATTTAACGATAACACTAACATGAATTGATGAATTGGACTTGCCAATCAACTGCCAATGTTCTTTAGTAAGGTCTAGGATTTCTTCATCACCGTCATCATAGGCTACCTAAAAAAAGTCAGGAACTGGTATTACTGGGTGCCAAATGCATTCTTAAGTCCGGAATTTGATTAAGCAAAATATTTTATTTCATTCTCTCCCATGCTGATAAAGATGAATCTCCATAATATATAAATTTATTGTTTACCTTGTGCTCCCTTTCGAGATTGTCGAAAGATTCAACTGTCCCTTCATAATACCTACATAATGAGACACATATGTCAAGTTTTCCAAGAACTTAATTTACAAACATGACGAGCATTTCGCCAAAAACTTGGAAAATAGAAACTACTGAACAGTGCAGAGATAATGAATGGCAATAGATATAGTTAAGCATTTCAGGAAACCACCAATAAATCCTGGGAACGTAACGTCTAACAGTGCAATATTTTTCTGTCAGGCCGTTTCTTTTGTTAAAGAAAATATTTCAATATTGAGGACCTTAGCATCAAAGCCCACAATTGTTCACGAGAAGATCTTCTATTTGAACCACATTATCTGTGAAAATTCTTCTAACGAGTTTATTTCCAACCTTAATCAAATTCTTTGTTATTTTGGAAGAAGGACAGCAAGGTATCCCAATGTCCATTCAACATCAGCTGTTGGATTTTCTTTCTCAAGACATTCCCTCCCATCTCTTCATATACGGTTTAGTAACAGAAATGCATACTCTGATAGTCATTAATAAAACTATGAATATGCACATGTTGGCACTTTAACATCCACAAAAATAAAAACTCCCAAGTCCCAAAAGACTATCGTGTCTGGAGAGCAATGTTAGGTAATGGGAATGATTTCTTAATATGAAAGATAAGTTTTTTAAAAGTTTGAAAGTACTTACTCTTTATCGAGTGGCCACCAAACCTTTATCTTGGAGCCCACCAACTCCTCTCCATAAACGGTAGGTTGATTTAGGTTGGAAACCTAAAGGTGAAAGAGTTTATGAGATGCTATATACAATATTTAAAAAAGTGATTTGCATGGCATCACCGATCTAAAAGTCAGAAACTGATAAAAACTATGGGTTGAAAAGGGAGTAGATACATTACTATCATCATTATTTTTTATTGTAAGTATCAAATAAACACTATTTTAAAGTACAATGCCTTAGTTTCACCGTAGACATATTTAAGTTTAAATAGGAATTCAGTCCAGAAATTTAAAGTCATTTTGCCATATTCAATAAGTGTTGAGTGTCAAGTCATGCAGTATAACTGTATAAGACGAATAAAAATGTACCAGTCATTTTTTAAAACACAACCTTCTGATTTTTTCATATACAGAATGGCATTAAATGGTCTACCTTTCATCTAGTTTTGATTATCCTTATAACTCTACCTATGTTTCTCATAGCTAGTCCTAAGCAAGAGAACAAAAAGAGGTAATGGTAGGTTGACAGTCACCCCTCACCAGTCAGCCAAAACACTTTATCAAATCTTATAAAGCAAGAAACACCATATTTATTGAGAACAATCCTTAGTTTATTGTTGATAGAGTTTTCATCATTCTTGTAAACTCCTAATCAGACATTCTTCATACGAAATCTGATTGTATACCAAATAACTAGTTTAAATTATTGACAATAAGATTGTGTCCTCAATGAGCAAAACCTTGGTGTATAACAAAATATAACCACAACAATTCATAGTTTCACTGGCTCTTGTTGCATAGGGGCTAAGCATTAAAAAAAGCACCATATCTAGACTTTCTTAGTTTTTCTTCACAACCTCTACTAGATTCTGATCACTTAATTTCCAGAAGCATTTATTTTTAGTGATCAACTTATACCCCCCTCTCTCTCCCCCACAACCTCTAATAGATTCTAATCACTTAATTTCCAGAAGCATTTATGTTTACTGATCAACTTATCTCTCTCTCTCTCTCTCTCTCTCTCTCTCTTATTTGCTGGTTTCATTATAATCTTTTTGAAATGGAAAAGAAATAAACTACAATGTTCACAATGCAGGACTAGGAACCTATCAAGACCTCCAGAACATTAAGTGTCCATTTAATATTGATATTTGCATTACTCATATATGATGGCAAAAGATTATTATACCATGTTACCATTCACAAAAGATTTATGATAAACGTGGTTGCACAAAAATCCAATAAGTTTTAATTATGAGGTTAAACAATTTCCCATTTGGAAGTAAATATGACAATTATAGCACATAACCAGAGACAAAGTATACAAGGTATAGCATTGCAGCAGCAATTATATATGGCAACATATGTTACAAGTTTATAATTACCTGAATGAGAGTCTTGGTCCTACTCTTCTCTATTGTCTTTCTGTCTGATGAATTTGTTCCCTTTTCAGGATATTTATTCATCACATTGCCCTTAGAAGCATAGAAGCCACTATCAGTGTCCCTTTCAAGTTTCTCTTTTGAACTCTCAACAGCAGCATCAACTTTTGGAGAGACCGTCTTGCACAAATTACTAGCAGAAGTTGCCAGTAAATGAAGACCATCATCCTGGTCTACTGCAATATTCTTCCTCTTGCGTCTATACTTTTTTAGACAATCTTGAGACACCAGATCTTTCAATTTTTCATACTCTTCCACAAGTTCTGATGATATGCTTAATTCTTTGGGGATTGTAGTATCAAGTGGATGCCCAGTTTTCTCCTTCCTATGAGAAACCAGATCTTTCAATTTTTCAGACTCTACTACAGGTTCTGATGATATTTTTGATTCCTTGGGGATTGTAGTCTCAAGTGGATGTCCAGTTATCTTCTTCTGTTGAGAAACCAATAAATGAAGACTATCATTATGGTCCACTGCAATATTCTTCCTCTTACAGCAATACTTTTTTAGACAATCTTGAGAAACAAGATCTTTCAATTTCTCATATTCTACCATAGGTTCCAATGATATTTTTAATTCTTTGGGAATAGTAGTCTCAACTGGATGTCCATTTTTCTCCTTCTGATGAGAAACCAGATCTTTCAACTTTTCAAGCTCTACCACAGGTTCTGATGATATTTTTAATTCTTTGGGGATTGTAGCCTCAAGTGGATGTCCAGTTTTCTTCTTCTGTTGAGAAACAAGTAAATGAAGACCATCATCCTGGTCTAGTGCAATGTTCTTCCTCTTACGGCAATACTTTTTTAGACGATCTTGAGAAACCAGATCTTTCAATTTTTCAGACTCTACAACAGGTTTTGACGATATTTTTAATTCCTTGGGGATTATAGACTCAAACGGATGTCTTGTTTTCTCCTTCTGATGAGGAACCAGATCTTTCAATTTTTCAGACTCTACCACATTTTTTGATGATATTTTTACTTCCTTGTGGATTGTAGTCTCAAGTGGATGACCCGTTTTCTCCTTCTGATAAGAAACCACATTTTTCAATTTTTCAGACTCTATCACAGCTTCTGATGATATTTTTAATTTCTTGGAGATTGTAGACTCAAGTGGATGTCCAGTTTTCTCCTTCTGATGAGAAACTAGATCTTTCAATTTTTCAGACTCTACCACATGTTCTGATGATATTTTTAATTCCTTGGGGATTGTAGTCTCAAGTGGATGCCCAGTTTTCTTCTTCTGATATTTCCTACTATTAGATTCTTCAGTAAGTAACCTTCCAGTAAGAATCCACAAGGGATCATATCCCTCATCTAATTTCAGTAAAGAGTTTGGTTTCCAGATTCCTTTTTCTCGGAACTGATTGATTTATTTCTTCATTCACGGGCTCCGTTGTCATTATAGAATTACTCATTTGAGCAGTCCTACAATTCACTTGAGACTTAGAACTATCATCCATCAATAGACCAGCAATGCCATTACCATCTGCATCTTGTCCAGATTCAGGATCAATTTTGTCAACCACATCTGTCTGCTGATTGATTTGATCGCAGCATTGTGATGTTATCACAGGATTTTCACTAAGATGTTCATCATTGTTTGGAGAAGTGTGCCTTTCCACCATTACCCTCAATATTCCATCATTGGAAGGTGCAAGACAGTCAGAATTTCCTTGCTTGTTGGTTTCCTGGAAGAAAACAGCGAAGGAAGAACCAGTCAGTAGTTTGCTAACTCTGAACAATTCAATATTCCTTGCAGTTAATTTCAGCAGCGTCATGTTCTTTGTGTTATTTATGACAGAAGCTGATATTGATTCAATGAAAAGGTAACAATGAGTGTTACAAAATTAGATGCCTATGAGATATTCCAAGAGCTTGTTATTTGGAGCTTTATGAAAATTAGATTTAAATTTGTATGAGAATGTGTGGTGGAAATGTCAAGAAAGATTATTGGGATGTGTGAAATTTTGTTTTTTGTGGAGAATGTGTAGTTAGTATTAATTTGATAAATTATTTGCTTTATGCAACCAACGGAACAAGCTATAAATCTGAAAGCAGGAAGTCACACTCGCCATTTACCTGAAGCACATCAAGTGTAATAGTAACTCTACGCCACGAGAAAAAGATCTAGACAGATTCTTATTACCAATTGTGGGTCAGTGAAAAAAAACACATGCCTGAAGTATGTCTCTCATAGAAATTTTATGTAGTCATGTGAATTGTGGGATAATATTGACAGCTAACTACTTTAACTACAAACAAACACATGAGAAGGTATACTAACTACTGACTTAGAATAAGGACTAAGGTGCTGCTACCAATATATAATCCTTATAAAATTAAATTTTTTATATATAAATTAAAAAAAAAAAAGAACCTAATTTATAGAACACAAATGGGTAACTAGGGTAAATTTTACTCATATTGATGAGGGAATCATCATAGTCCTAGAACCAGGGTAGACATCAACAAAGACCATAATGGTGTTTTGAAAGATACAGATTTGAGGTGGCAATCAATAATCATCTAATGACTGAAAGACAGTATGAAACTTGTTTGACAGTATTCTTTGCCG
Source organism: Nyctanthes arbor-tristis (assembly GCA_963692815.1). Classification (NCBI taxonomy): domain Eukaryota; kingdom Viridiplantae; phylum Streptophyta; class Magnoliopsida; order Lamiales; family Oleaceae; genus Nyctanthes; species Nyctanthes arbor-tristis. The sequence goes on along the minus strand of CAVNYN010228620.1, from coordinate 17,569 downwards.
GGAAAAAGGAAGATCAGCAAAGCTCAAAAATGACTTTGCAGGAGAAAGGAAGATCAACAAAGCTCAAAAATGACCTGGGCCAAATTATCCTGCCCAGAGGGTGCATGCATGTATTCATCATTTTGTGCAATTTCTAACTTTTCCATATTGACTCATTCTTCAGAACATTGTTTGTTTTAGAATTATTTTCAAGTACACTGCCATCTTCCACTTGCTCTTCCTCTTCCTCTTCTAATTCATGTGATACTCATTATTTAGATATTTTTGAACTTCTGGTTTTTGGGAACTTGTTTAAGGTTATAATGGAGTTCCTATCATTATTGATCATTTCTTGAACCTTATAGTTAGGCATTATCGTTGCCGCTTTGAAGATAAAGTGAACCCCTATTTTCATCCTATATTGAAGCCCTTCTATTACTGTGAAGCATCCTAGCTCAAGCAATAGGCATGGATTGTCTTGAGACAGTGAAACCCATACTATCGTGGCTTTTACAAACTCACTTTCTTCAAACTCATTTTCAACCATACATTCTCTCAGATAAAATAATCTTGCAAGTAAATCTACAAAGGACAATGCTACAAATCCACCTCATCTTGTATCTATTACACATCCATTCTATTGAATTGCTTATATATCGCCATAATTTGTTTCTAATTTATCGCGACACATAAACAATTCAATGGGGTAGACATGAGAAGGGTTAGATATTTAGCATTATCCATCTATAAATTTTCCGTACTTCTTAACCATACATCCTTGAGAAAATTCACTTCTCAAATCTAGAATACAAAAGGCCTAAGGATCTTATGTAATCTTATCAAGTTATATACTTTGGTGAGGCTTTCACTTGATAATTTAGAGCCTACCATGTTATCCACTGGTGGGAGTTCCACATGAGATTGAGAAATAGGTAATCCTCTTGTGCTAGTATTTTTATGTAGTGAAATTCATGTTATCTCCAACTAAAAAAGTCGCTTAGGCCACGTGTAATACCATGTATATTTCTCATAGTGGGTCACCCAAATTTGTGAAAAGTTGCATTCTAGCCACTCCCAACTTTAATTTGACACAATTAGGTAATCAAACTGATGAGAATCATGGAGGACCAAATAGCAAGGAGAAGCATGTTTTCATGTACTTTTGTTTGTTTATCTTCGCTTTGGTGCAATCATGCCACCCAATAGATGCTTTACATGTGAAAACATGATTTTCATTTTTAAATTCTTAAAAAAATTATTTCTTAATATGGATGATAGGCACATTCCTCGGAATCAATATACTTATGAGTTATGACTCATCTGAGATCGTAATAGCCTATTATATTAGCTAAACTAGTTGGGAATTGAGAGAATAAGTAGATGTGCAAGCAAATCAAAGTTAAACAACATCATGGGTAGAACTAAAGATGAATAACCTAAATAAATTTACAAGTAAATTTAAGTTGGGTGATCTAATTGTACCAAATTGAAGATGAGAGACTCTAACGCACATCCTTTGATTTTGATTTGTTCTCTCTTTATTTTGCTTGAATTGGCAATCTGGGGCTTCTATAATTGGTGGTAGAGCAAGGTTAAGTGTTTAGGCTTAAAATATAAAGATGAGATATTTAATGCAAAGTGTTGGATGAGACATTAGTGCATTTAAAGTAACAAATCTCTACTAAACGAAGCATTCTTATAGGTAACTAAAAGAAAAAAATTTAAAGATGATAAGTCTCATCAAAATCATCATTCTTCGTAACTCAAGGTCACAAGTTTCCTGTCTTAGACATGCATTTAGTAGATGTCGTTACCTGTCCATCCATATGGGATGAAGTTTAATAGAATAGTTGCTAGAACGACTAAATCCGAAATTATTAAACCTAATATTTATAAGCAACTAAATAGAGTAGATATTGGAAGGTTCACTTTAGTAGAGATATTGGGAAAGCTTTTATTTGAAGGACTTGGAATGATGAAAAACTAACCAGGAGATCTGTCGTTCCACGGCTCTAAGGATAACTTAACATGGAAAGAAACTGATCCTTGGTTCTCACATATAGTAGGATTAGTTTGATTGTTTGAATACAAGACCAAGTGGAAAATACAAGTCAGCGCGTTTATTCTCTCGTACTAAAAGTCCATTGTCATTCGAATCCAAATGTCACCACGAGACTAAGTATCCCATACATATCTAGGTATACAATCCTTTGGGTACCCTGGTTTGAGTGCTTTCTATTCTCTTGTAATAACCCTTTTCTAGTTCTGTGGCTTTGAAGAGAAATCGGAATGTTCATCCCTTAAATAGAAGAGGATTTGTTTGTATTATATAAGTGGAAACTAGAAGCCAACCCGTTGTTAACCTCTGCCCACTTTTGTTATTTGATCTATCCCAATAACTATCAAGGGGGCAGTTAAATCCAAGGAACAATAAAATAAAACAAAGTTGCATCCAACCTTAATGGATAATACATACTTAGTGGTCTAAATCTTGAGTGGATCATGTCAAAAAATAACAGGCCGAATCTAGCTATGATGGTTAGGGAGACATATACTCCTGCAAATATTGGCATAAACCATCTTGTGTTGAGTTTAGGAAGCTCTGTATCTCAAATCTCGCCTAGGTACATGTTTTGTAGGAATATTGAGATTATTACTTGATATTCTTGTGGTATCATCTTGTCTCCTTAGTGTAAATGTAGGTGTGGTGCCAATACACTTGGATTCCTTTAAGTTTCATCTCTTCGTCCTTCTCTTAAATCCCAATAGATAAAGCTTCCAACATTAGTGGCATGAAAGGTCAATATAAATGAATCCTGAGATTTTAGTGACAAGATATATGCATGTAAAAACATAAACGAGCATCAAATGTCCCATGAACCATTTAAGTGAAAAGAAGTAGAATATAATATTTAACTGCTTGTGCTTTGATAACAAAAAATGAATATGCAACAATTTATTCAGTCTGATCAGACATAATGCACTTCATAAAGTGGAGTTATTACAATTACAAGAGAACCCCACCGTATTATGCCCTTGAGGTGCATCCTTGCATAATGAAGCAACTATATCAGAATAATATTCCAAATTAATGCCCACTGAGCTCACGCGCTCTGCAAGATAAGGTTTGAGTACAGCAGCACAGTTTTCAAATACCTTTCGTCCCAGCTTGAAGGAAATACGAGAAACATTCTGAACCAAAAAATTGTCAAATCAAATAAATTAAGGTGTTATAATTAATAATATAAGATCTCAGAGTTAAAAGGTTAATTACGTCATTCTCCAGTTTTACGCTAGCCAGAAGGATATCAAGAAGCTCTGGTGGGATTTCATTATAGTTTTGTATGACTATTCTCATGATTTTCTCCATGCATTCAAAGACAAAATCAGGATGACTTGGCCTAAAATTGAGATGAAGAGAACATCAGTTCTTGATCATTAACAGGGGAAAAGAAATGCTATTTTAGAAAATAGGGAAGATAAATGTCAATCATTCACGTCTCACATAAAACACCAAAATAGATGCAGGAATTTATCGCTATATACAAATATAATTGAGTATTCACGCTGACAATGGACTACTAAAGTTTTCCACAAAGCAGTGCCTAGAAAAAGACCATAGAGAGTCACTCCACAGAGTTACTTCTAAAACTAGAAAGCAAAAGTATTAGAGGAAATCGAGTCAATGCACTGGTGAAGCCTAAAACAGTAGGAGCATGTTTGATTGGAGATATGTTCCACAGAAAACATCAAATTCATAAAAAAAAAATTTCTATCTTTGTGCATTTGATAGACAAATGGAAATGGAATTGAAAAACCACCGACCGCAAGACTTAGCTCAGAAACTTTTCCTATTCTAGTACCATGTTGAACCATATGATCTAAAACTTGGCTTTTAGATAAGAATATCACTTAAATATTTTCTTAATAACTTCAATTTTTTGAAAGCAATATTTTTGAGAATTGACAAGCGTTACCATTACGAAAAGTAAAGTAATATATTTGTCATTCCCCCAATATTTAGGACAAAAATTAGTCAGAAATTAAGATTGTAATCTACATTGTTAACCTGGAAGAACTCTCACCTGATAACTTGTAGAAACTTGTGAAACATTTCACGGATTAAGTCATCCAACTGAAGGTCTAACATCAATATGAAGGACTGGGAGAATGCGGTATTTAGGAGGACTACAGAAGCATATTCATAGCAGCGACTGTGACGCGTGCAAGACAAATTCTCAAGGGCCATAACAGCCAGATTAAAGTATTCCTGTCACACCAAAAGGAAAACATATAGTAATTCAAGCATCAACAACAGGGAGCTGCAATTCAAAAGAGTAATACATTTTCGATCGAGAAAGTTATAGCAGGAAGGAGTTGACCAAATTAACTTGGCTTATGGTATCTTCTAAGTAACTAATTGCTTTTAGATCTCCCAGTTAATTTGGCAATAAACATGATACAGTGGTTAAGGACTCTTCCAGCCCACAACAAATTCATCACTTTATCGCCGATCCTAACAGAAGTTTTGTCCCCAGAAATGCAAAAAGGAACAAATGGCTACCTGTCCGCATTCCAAAAAATTCTAATTTCACAAATCATCTTCTTTCATCCCAATCTTACATACATCAAAAGCAGTACACTAGTAGGGATAACTATCACATAAAACTGAAACACGTGACTTCTTTTAAAGTATAAAATACTGTTAGAGCATCTCTCCAGAAGAATGCTAAAACTGGGTAGTGGAAAAAAGCAAGAGACTATAAGAAATTTGTGTTACCTTCATATTGTCGTCGTCATAAGGTACATCGGGCGCTGTTATTCGGAGAATCTCACCGATGCAACACGCTACTGTAACCTTTACACCCATCTCAGCATGTCTAGTAAGGTCAGTGGCAATCAATGCATCTTTTGCCGGTCGAATTGCCTCTTCAAAAAAAATCCATCGTTCTTGCTTCACTTTTTCTAAGAGAACTTGGAATTTCTGAAAAATGAGAGTGGGGAGGGGTGAATCAGTTGTTCCGTTCAAAGGATTTGGTTTATTAGCCTAACCCATCTCTATCCATACTCCAATACTCCATTGAGTATGGATACCCCCGCAACCAACCATGCGCCATTTCAGCACTCCATTTGCGTGCTGAACCCACTGAAGCAAGCAATGGCGCTACACATGGCCCTTGGAGAGCGTATCATTTTTTTTCGCTTTCGAATGTTTGAATATTGTACGATTATTTTCATGAGTTGTGATATTTGAACGTAAGTACAAAAAATTCTAATAAAGCTGACATATGGCACAATCTCTTACATGCACTAATACATGTCATGTGGGTGAAAGAGTTTGTTATAAAATTTTTGGAGGTTTGAAAATTTTCCTAATTAAAATCAATTGAAACTTGCGAGGGTAGTTATTTATTTTATAAGTCGATTTTAAAAGTTAACAGACAGTCATAAGGTAACATCTACAAATGTTAAAAAAATTTCATATGTACAAATTCTTTTTTGCCTTGTTTTTTTTTTTTTTGACATGCTAATTTTCATTATTGTGAAAGGTAAATTTATGTTGAACAAGTAGACAGGGAAATAGGCAGGGGGTGGCTACCCTTTATCCTGGCACAGTCAGTTTTGACAAAATATATTTTTTGATCATATAAATAATTATAAAAAGAATTTAATATATAAATTAATATTAATCTATATTTTCAATACACCCTGATATTGATTACTGGCTCCACCCTGCAAGTGGATTATGATTATCTTTATTTATATTTTTTGAGTAACAGCATAAACAATTAACGGGGTATTTGAATCTAGTTATTGTAACCAAATTAAGATTTAGATAATGTTATGTGCCACGAGCATAGTCAACCATCAAATAGTATTAAATTACAAAGTTGAAATAAATATATATAAATAATTGCCACTACTATTATGGTATTGACTTTTGAGCACTAGTATTTTTTCTGTAATTGTTGAGTATTATTGGTGGTACATAGTATTATCCATCAAATTATAGAAAAATTATAATCCTGACATATATTCTTATAATTTGATTATTCAATTACAACTATATATTTAAACTTGTCTTAAATTTGCAATTACTTATAATTTTAGGTCATCTACCCCATCTCTCTTAATATTGCTCAACCTGTTGTTGGCTTGTTCAAACCAAACATCCACCCGTACATCAAACAAACAAATCAAACGTTAGATAAACATCACCAGGGCCATTCTTCGGCCATCTAAAAAATTTAAACAATTATTCGCATCCCAAAATTCCTTCACATATAAGCAATTCCGCCCCCCCCCCCAACCCACTCCCCAACCCCCCAAAAAAAATGGATTATATAAAAGAAACAAAAATCAATACCAAAATGTTTCAAATACCACATGATTAAATTAAATAAAAGAAACAAATATCAGAACCAAAATGTTTCAAATAAACCCTTCAAACAAAATTCTAGTACAGGAGATCTCATATAAAAATTTCAACTCAAACTCATATATAAGTAAAAATTAACTTACATCAAGTCTTTTTAAAAGCTTTTCTATAGAAGGTGCAGGTTGAACAAGCTTACTCCCTGCCATGATGATTTTACACTTCAACGTCTCTTCTAGAGAGTCTGAGGCAACGATCGCACCCATTTCTGCATCTAGATTGCTCGAAGAAGCCATAGTCGAATGGAAGAACAAAACACAATTTGTAACCCCTTTTTTTAGAACCACAATTTGTAACCTCTTTAGATTGGTATTTGTGCTAAATGGAAGTCATGCATAAGCCCTTGTAACGTGGCTTTTGCTTGCTTGGAGTCTTTTGAAACAAAATTTATTGCTTTTAGCAACTGCATTAGTTGAAAATTGAATGTGTGAGTAGGATTTTTCTTGGCATTACTCTAGCAAATGAATTGGACAGTGCATGAACTGACTCAATTTGGTAAGAAAAATCCAAGGAAAATCTGGAATTTATTAACACACATCAACTCTAAGGATTAAAGCCCAGTAGGGATAATGGAATAAAGGGAGGTGAAAAGGCTTCTCTATGGTAAATGCGCTTTTATATTGTGTGAATTCAAGATTTCTTCATGCTGAAATTTTTTTAAAGTTGATATATTTTACTCTCTCTGTCCTCATTTACCTTGTTCACTTTATATTTTACACAAGGATTAATTATTGGGCAATTTTTACATTTGGTCCCCAATCTTTCTTAAAAAAACAGTAATGGCATCCTGAGTGTTCTTGTTGATACCCTCCGTCCGTAACCTTTTCACAACTCTCACGGGGACATTTGGCTGTTACTGATAGAATTTGTCTATTTCAATAATACAATTTTATGGCCCCCCGGGTCCCCCGAAAATAAAATAGAAATAAGGATGACGTAAGAAAATAAAAAGGAAATATTTATCTTTGCTATCCAATCAGTCAAATTCTTTATTATAAAGTAGACCTTTGCCAAATTGTTTACTGCTTAACTTTGTAGGTACTGACAAGGTTGGGAAACATTCAAAAGCAATGAGGAAGCATGTATATAGGAAAATTCTTAAAAATCTCTCAAAAGTTTTATAAAAAAACCTCCCACATTACATGGTATGTATTGATGTATGTCAAATGTATTTCTTGCACGTCATGTGTATTTAAAATATAAGTGATGTGCATTTATGCACACAATATAGGGTGAGAGGTTTTGTAACAAAATCTTCTGAAGGTTTTAAAAATAGACTCTATTTACAGAAGTAATGAGGTAGCATATTTATTAACAAATAATACAATGTATTTTGTAATTATATGTAATTGCTTCGTTCAGCATATTATAATTTTACTAAAGATTTTAATTTTTATATTATTGTAATTATATCCTCAACTTATCATAAATTGTACATTTGTCTATAAATGATAATTTTTGGACAAAATTTTTTAATAGCCAAAGTAGGCAAACACCCTTTCAAATTTTTAAAAGTAAATAACAAAAGATAACAAAAGTATAAATTAGCACCAAAATTTTTTAATTGCATCAAAAGGGACCAAATATGGACTTTCGGGGAAAAAAGGGGCCAAACACATCATATTTTCTTGGCTGAAAAATACATAGTTTGAAAATGTAATACCTCGTGAAAGTATGTTTGAATATGTAATACCTCTTGAAAGTATGAGCACTCCCATCAATTCACAATAATCGTCAGTTTTAAAAAAGAGGTGCACACTTTCAAAAAATTAAGGATGTGCACCAGCCGGGAATCGAACCCGGGTCTGTACCGTGGCAGGGTACTATTCTACCACTAGACCACTGGTGCTTTGAATGTTGTAGTGATCACCACATATTTTTGAGTACGAAAGATCCATTTGGAAAATGCAGCCAACATGATTACCATTTACTTGAAAATGATATAATGTATAGAAAAGTAGGATCTTTAAATGTATTGTGAGTCAAATTGTGTATTTAATTAATTTTGTATTCATATATAGCATAACTCTTCAAGAAATCATGTTGGTCCCCTTGTTAATTAATTTCTTTATGGTGTGATGTTGTAGTTATTTGTTTGTGTCTAGTAACAATATGATATGGATAATAGAATTTGTAGTAGAGAAGGCGGAGAACCAAGTAATGAAAAAGCAGCGGTGAATGGCCAAAATATGTCGCTTCTCGCTAATATTTGTATACAATGGTTGGCAATGCGACACAAGAGTAACCATCATAACTCATAAATCACCAACTACTTAAAATGCATATTGGAAAATGTTGACTTCACAATGAGATTTTCTAAGGGATAAATTTTACAATGAAAAGCCTATAAATAAATCACCAACATGCTAGTGTTTGGGTTATTTTCCTTAACAAAGTTGACTTTTAAAGATAAATCCACAAGTTTTAATTAATAGATTCTTGTATAAAATAGAGAAAAACACCTAGGTTGATGTAAAGAAGCACACAATGTGGACGATAGGAGATAGTTAATGAGTTCTGTATGGCCTTCCACACCTTCATTGGCGATTAATGGTGTTAAAAAAGAGGATGAAAAATTTAATGCTATCTACAAAAGTCGTATGCAGCCGAGATGATTGATTTAACCGCATATGCAATATCACACTTGGTGATTGACAGTCATAGCATGTAACTTGTCCCATATGGACAGTGTTAAAGAAGACAACTAAAGATTATGTCAACAAGAATGTCATGGATCAAAACATGGTGGCAGATTGCCCCAACAGAGAGATATTACTTCATCAAGCCAGTTTGGCGACTTCGCAATCACAACAAGCGTCTCAATAAAGGACAAGAATCGTATCATCATATCATATAATATATAATATAAGAGTTTTCAATTAGATTTAGATTCTCAATTGTAATTTTCCCGCTCATAATTTTACTTACATCATCATGATGTTGCATAATTTTTCAAAATTCATTCCATAATTCCTCCCCCTTCTAAAATCACAAAATTTTATCTTTATATAATTTTCAAATTTTCCTTTTTTAGAATCTTTGAATCTATGGAAACCAAACTCTAAAAAATATCATTTTTCTATTATTACAATATATATATATATATATATTATTATTTGTTATTATTTAGTGTCGTAAATTGCATGAAAATCATAAAGTTGAATTAAATTTTGTTGGAATCGTGACAGTTTATGTAACACTTTTATGTATTGTACGAGCGTAATGATTATATATATTTGTGTATCGTGACGCGTATATTACAAGGCACGAGGCATTACGTTTGAAATATTATTCTTTACTGTTATTCTATTTAGATAATTTTTTTTTTAAATTATCGAATACAAAAATTTTACGTTGCTAATTGTTATGCATAAAACTCTAGATCTGTAAAAAAATCTATTTTTCTGTTAGAGAAATTATAATTTAGCCACTATTGATCTCCATGATCGGGTTTCTTAATGAAAGTCTTCCGAATATAGAACAATCTGGAGTTCGTGTAATTTTATCAATATACAAGTTTTGTCAACGCAAAGTTAACTCACTAACCTAGATAATACAAAAAAGAAACTCCATTAAAACGAAATTTTAAAAAAAAATTGAAAAACTTATAAGCCTCATTTTCGAGTTTTAAAAATTAATACTTTACTTATTTGGACATTCATCACGCGTTTTCAATAATTTTTATTAGTTTATTAGTTTTTTATATTTCTTTTTTTATTTTAGTATGCTCATTTCTTTCTTTTTTTGTCAGCATTTATAAATAATTATAAGTTTTTTTAATTTTTTATTATCTGCTATCGACGTAAATTTGACGAAGAGTAACTGTTCAATTTCTTATAGACTAGTATTGTGTTTAAGAATTATGCTTCTTGTTACTGAATTATTTGAAAATGAAGATATTATAAACTAATTGTCTGGTATTATCTCTATTTATTTATTTATTTATTTATTTATTTATTATTTATCTTTGTTTGATTTTCAAAATTTTATTTTCAGAGTTCTTAATAATATAGAAGTCGAAATTTATTTCCAAATGGCTTATATTATAAATAGAAATTTAGATCATAATAACTTTGCGTAATTCAACTGATTTATTTTCTTTTTTTTTGCGCAATAAAAACCAATTTATCTGCATCGCACTAACAGCTAAAAACACAAATAATATAATTCAATCATAATAATATAAAACTAAATTTTATTTTCTTAAAATTTATAATCTAACTCGAAAATTTTTGTAACTATTTTTTAATCTTTATTTCTATATCACTATATTGCAACGATTAGGTTATAGAGGATGAAAAAAAATTTTTCTTACTATTTTTCTCTATAGATGCGAAGCTTTTAAAAGACTTACTAAATTCATGTTGTTATTTCATTTGATTTAATTATTATATTGTGACTATTTATTATTTTTTGTAATTTATATAATGAATTTTTTTATATAAAATATTGGGAATTAGTTTCGCCGTACTATGTACTATTTGAATACTAATTTATCGATATTTTAATATAACGAAGATAATAATGAATTTTAGAGAAAATTTTGTGAACAAAGAGATATGAAATTTACAAGAAGAAAAGGAACTGCACAAAATAATTACTTCCTTCAATCTGATTATATGATCTTATCAAAAGAAATTTTTTTAAGATGTCGCACATATATGGTCTCCATTTATATTAAAAGTCTAAGATCCCTTACATTTCTTTAAAAATATATTCATATTCGATATTTAAATTATAACTATCAATTTTGAATTTTGCTCATAAAAAGATTATGTCGGGGGGTACTTTCTCATGAGTATGAAAATTTTTATCTGAACATGTATTCAGTAAATACGGGTATGTACATGCCCGATACGTATTATTAGACTGTTAACTAAAAATTGAAATAAGTTTGATAGTTTGAAAGTGAAATATAGTAAATCGTTAATCGAATATATAAGAGTGTAACTATTAATATAGTATCAAAATTATATATTTATTGTTTTTGTTATGCAAATCTGATAACACGTTTTTATCTAATATTTTATAGGACGGGTCAAGATAGGCGGGGTCATGGAGCGGGGTGGAACGCCACTATAACCCACGAAAGGACTCATGAATTTTTCTTTCTTTCAATTAATGTTATGTGTAACGCATTTTTAATTGATGAACATAGAATAAATCAAAACCTTTTATTTAGAATTTTAAAATTTCCAATATTAACTACATGATTCTTTCAATTCGATAGAAAGATCCTTTTAAAAAAATAATATAATGACAAATAAAAATAAATTGCAATAATTTTATAGGTCGATTGGTCAAATTGTCGTAACTAATATTTTCTATACATTTTTAGAATTAAATTTATTAAAAAAAAGAAAGAAATGCTTGCTAGGTCATAGGCCTGTGGGGCGGGTCCAACCTGACCTGCACCCACCATGACCCCACTGTAGGGTAGGCAATATTGTCTCATATATGTCATTTTGCTCTGATTAGGCGTGGCGGGTCAATCATACCTGCCCCACAAATTTATGGATTGATGATTCAAATTATCATCCTTAATTACTTGACTGCTAATTATTATAACTTTATATATATTGGACATGTGAATTTACACGACGTGTTTGGATAAGATCAGAATTATGAACTCAAGAATTTTACTATAAATATCTCATAGTGAATTGTAATTCTTATACCAATTTGTAATTTTATACAATACAACTAGTATATTGTATTTTCTTTATGACATGATGTCCACACTCATACGTTAATTTTGATATCAATGTACATTATAACTGTAATGACCTAGTTATGAGTTACCTATTTTGATATCATTTGTAACGTCCTGGCCGTGAGCTGCTCTTGCTTTCTCCTTCTTGCAAGGGTTTATGTGTTATTATTTCAAAATTTATTAGTTTAGGTCTATAATAAATCCACTTAAAACACCATGTCTAAGATTTAGCCCAGATCCAGCATAGGTTCTGTTCTGTCAATACTCCAAAAAATATAGGTATGTCTATGTCCAATTTGTTCATGTCATATGTTAGTTCGTCAACCTGATTAATATTTTATTATCAATTATTTTTATAAGTCATGGCTAACGGATCACAGTGATAAGGCATTCATCCTGCATAAGTCTTGACTCGATAACATTGGCATATAGACATGCGTGTCCGGGGCTTCCTGAGAGCTCCATTAACTTAGTTCCAAGCACCTAAAGTTTTGAAAACATAGAAAACAATGAATATATAATATTCAGTCAGAAACCTTTACGCATGTAAGTTTTTCTTTTAAAAACGTGAGTTTGAGCTCGAATTACATCATAGACTTGTCTTACTCCGGGCGTTCAATATAATTGGTTCGGGTATAACATAACATCAGGTTTGATCGTAGGTCACTAAGGTGCCTCATTAAACCATAACTTATTCTGAAAGTTTGATCATCGACTACCTTGGTAATCTCCCACAACCTTAAAAAATGTGCCTTGGCACATACCGAACATAATTCTACTCTGGAACTGATGAGGAAGATCTAGATGTAATTCATTTTCTGAAAAATGCACATGTGCTTTAATTGCTATGCATAACATGAACTGAATCACATAACTTACATAACTTACATAACATAGCATAACTTATTTCATTATGGTTCATCATGATTTCTTGAATAATAACAACAACATCATATATTACTACATGTGAAATTTACTCACATAATAGCACCATCACATCATGAATCAAAGAATATATAACACATGGATATTTCTCAGATATTTCTGAGAAGCATGTTCAAATAACACATGTAGGAGGGTATATAGATTACTTACATTAAATCCCCAATCAGTATTACTTTACGTAGTTAAATTCTTCTTTCCTTACTTTCTCCTTTAGCACATCGTTTAATCCACGTTTCCCTTCTTGTTCTTCAATTTAAGTGTGTATAAGGAGATTTATTACTCTTTTAGAATTATGTATTATTTCCCTTCATATATGGATGACGCACGCGCTTACTGATTTTGGCTCATAGATATAGAATTTACTCATGTAAGAAATATAATTAATAGTTAAGGAACCAAAGTATCTATAGGCTAAAGTACAAAGGACCAAGAATTAACTTATACAAGTGAAAGAAAGAGAGATATTGTATAGGAGAGAGGGAGACGTTTTTTCGGCGTGAGGAAGAATGAGCAAAACCTTAGCTATTTATATGAATTCATGCATCATGCCTTGTTGACACTTGACAATATTTCATAGATTGTCAATTCATCTTATAGTGTGCTTCCATCTTTCCTCACATGGTGTATTTGTTGTTCCATTACATGGTTGTCACTTGGCAACCATGTATTGACTATATATATATATATATATATATATATTTTCTTTAGTCTTTTTATCGATTTATTTTTGACCTAATTTTGAAAGGTCAAATGATGTCCAAATAAAGAGTTCTTAGTGTCTTTGCGAAACTCTTGTAAAGTATATTATAGCACTTTGCAAACTCTAAAATCATTAACGATAGAAAAAGTTAAAACATTCTAAAGCTAACGACTAAAGTCGTTTATTACAAATATTAACACTTTACATTGATTTTTTCATTTTTCATCACTTAATCATTAAAATAATTTAATAGTTCTATTAAATAATAAAAGAGTCATAATATAAGCACGTAAAATTTGTGGGTTGTTATAATAACTCTGCTCGTGTAACGCACGGGTGAAAAAATCTAGTTTGAATAATAATACGCAAGCAAGTAGTTTATAGCGCCTAAACTTCTCACCAAGAATTTTTGGGCGTGCTGCCAAGAAACTCTCTTTAGTTACAGTGGTCTTCAATGATTTTATTGCATTTTCCAATTACTTCTTTAACTTACTTTGCTCTTTTCTCCTCCTCCTCATGCTGCACGTATGATTTCCAGCATTTCAGCCACAAAAAGAAGAGGGGGGGGGGGGGGTCTATGAGAAAACTAAGAGGAGAAAAACGAAAAAAGAAAAGAATTTAAAATGCACGTAAATCAAGAACTCCTTAACAATAATTATTCTCTTACAATTTCCTCATTCGTAAAGACCTAAAAATCATAGGGAACTGCATTTGATGATTCATCAAACTTACGCTATCAACGTGGAGCTTATAAGTAGACATTTTAAGTTACTTCAAACATGCCACATTAAAATTCTAAGAGATTTTTCATACAAATGCCTCTTTTGCTGCCCACAGATGATTCTATAAATAAATAAATGAGAAGAAGATTAGAAGAAGTTACTCGCGATCAACTTTTTTCTATGTTGGATAATCTAGAATATTCTCTGAAAGCGGGAATTCTGTGGGATAAATTTCTTCCATTTCATACAGCAAATGGAAGAAAGTAATATGAGACAACAACAGATTCTATTTCACAGAAAAATAGTAAAAGTAGATTGAACAAAGTGTTCTAGATTGACAGTATAATGCATAAGATAAGAATGTATGGGATTTACAAGTTACCACCACTAACTAAATATAAGGACTGATAAGGCAGGGAAGGAAGGTTTACCTGGAACATCTTTAGTGCAGTGAAAGTACAAACTAAATTTCTTGATTTTGAGAAGCTATGAACCATTAACCACTGCCTGCACATAATTCATTTGATTCATAGATCATGCATCATTTCGCTTATCCTGTTCGTGGAACTCAAAAAACATAGTAACCTACTCTAAGGCAAAAGAAATGAGCTATATCAGATTAGTAACATCAGAAAACGGGCAATAAATGGCCACACATCAGCTTATTGAATCATTCTTGAAATTCTTCCATATTCAGGGTACCTCTGATTCAGCTGTTCATTGAAGAAAGGCCTTCCGATTTCAGAATTGTGCTTGTAAGGATTAAACATAGGCTGAAAAGAATATGCAGTACATCATAATGAAAGCTACTTCTGCTCAACAGTTCATGATATTCAATTCTTTACTAGTTAAAAAAATTAGCTACGTTTCTAACAAAAACGAGGACCATTTTCCCATTTCTGCTAATTACTCACTATTTCAGTAACAATCATTTCAAGTGGGTTGGTCAGAATCCTTATGTGCAGCAATCTACTAGATTTGGCAAAAAGTTTTTTTTTTTTTTTTTTGTAGAAAGTGATTTCCAGATAAATTCAACGTTAGAAATATGATTGACCGCCATTAGTAACTCCAGAGTGTTACTTTTAGCGTGGCAAACAGGTTATTAGGTCTACTATAAGTTTATAACCTTGTCCAAATGCAACCTTGAGGGCTATAAGACCTTAAATATAACCCACTTAATGACGGAAGTGGCCAACTGGTAAAGGTGAATATCTCGGAGTTGCCCCTATCTAATAGACCTGTGATTCACATTGTAACCGCTTATTAAGAGCTTGTTCGATCCTCTTTATTCTCCTAATTTATAAAATTTCCTACCACTGATTTGACATTTGATTTGACAACGGCTCAATTACAGCCACACATTTAACACTTTTTTTTATATTTCCAATACACATTCTACCTCTTCTTAATTATAAATCACCCATATAAAAAAGCATCAAACAAGCCCCAAGCGTTTTTACTTTTTTGAGTTTCAAAGTAATTATCATTGAAGCAATCTATCAACCTCTGCAGGTTCTCCTGGAGGCCCACCCAAAGAACAATTACTAGTTCATATAACCCACTATAGTATCTTTTAGAGAAACTTGCATACTCAGCTCTATCAATCACCAGAAGAGATTATACCAGAATGCTTCATGGCTGCTCACTATTTAGAATTAAACACTGCTCTTCGAGCCACCTCGAGCAAATATAAGCTCTCAAAAGTCAAAAGTCGCACTCATCACTTCATGTTAAAATATGCTCTTTATTCTTAAGTTCCCTATCAGTTTCTTCTACTAGTCAGTACAAGTTATAACATGAGATATAATTCCCATTTCAACCAAAGACTACAGATACATGTGCTAACCACTAGGCAAGTAAAAGAGCTCCAAAGTGTTGCAGAAATTACAGAGGCAAAAAGCAAACCAGCAATTGATATTCTTTTTCCTTAACAAGCATGCCAACTTATATCTAAAATACAAGCGTACACCAATACCTAATTGCAAAATCTAGCCATCATAGACATATCTAAGCAAGCAATGATGACTGCAGACTTTCTCCTACAGGCCTTTTGCTCAGGCTATCCCGTGAATCATAATGAATGTGCACTTTCCAGTTTCCACTGGAGGCTGGGACCCGACATGGATTTTTTCATCCGTGTTGCATGACCAAATTATGGGCCCTGAAGCTCATCCAATACCAGCAATGATCGCCTCTTATACAAGAAAACAAAATCCTCAAGCAAAAGGGCATGTCTAAGAGCAGTGACATCACATCATTTCAGTTCCAAAGAGATCGTTTCTTAATCATTAGTTCATTGATCATCTCCAGTGGCACTATCATTTGTCCACAAGCTTCTCGGTTTCAAATTCATAAGCTTAGGTGCTATATTTTTTTCCCTAGGTTTTGGAGGCCTTCCATAAAGTTCTTTTTCATTCTGCTAGACTGCAGAAATTCAAATCTGCTGCCAACTTTCACTCCAAAAGGAGCATCTTTTGATTTTTATGGTCCATTTTTTCATTCTCCACCATATAATGGCATGCTAGGTATTCCATCCTTTTTGGCACAACTTCCATCTCATGCCCAGGCACGGTACTGGTATATGCTGCTCATCTGTGGCATTTTAACGTTTCCTCTTGTGCGTGATAGATTATGTGTCTATGTTAATTCACCGCCAGCTTCCAAGTTTGCGTCTCTTTTCATAATTGTTAGCCATGGCAATAACAACAATCACCAATAATCTCTGCATGAGCAGATACCATTCTTAAAAGTGTGAAACCGACTTCTATCTCTCAGTATTATCTCGAATCCATAAACCTTAGAGATCAATTTCATAATGGTATGACAATCTTTGCACACCCTCAAGTTCTTAACAATTCTTATGATGCTCCCCTCACACAATCTGGCGATACCAAAAGCAACAGCTAGCTTCTCACTATGTGTAACAACAGCATCTTCCTTTTCTTCCTCTTCAATATCATGCAAAACGCTGCTAACCTGAGGAGCGTAGCCTCCTTCCACTTTCAGTTTCGAAATGATCTCTCTGAGCTTTTTCTGAGCCTCTTCAGTTACATCATTCTGTTTATATCCTGCTA
>CAVNYN010228607.1:0-59270 GCA_963692815.1 Nyctanthes arbor-tristis | reverse complement strand
TGTAAACCTGCTGACACACCCATGGATCCCAACAAAAAGCCGAACAGAAGTGAAGAAAGTAGTCCAATTGACAAAGAAAGATACCAGAGACTTGTAGGCAAGCTAATCTACCTATCACACACAAGACCTGATATTGCTTTCTCAGTCAGTGTAGTGAGCCAGTACATGAATAATCCGAGTGAGGATCATTTGAAAGCAGTGAACAGAATTTTGAGGTACTTGAAGATGACTCCTGGACACGGTTTGCTCTTCAAAAGATCTGAAAACCGTGAGATTGAGATATGCACAGATGCTAGCTGGGCAGGAGAGGTAACTGATAGGAGATCAACCACTGGTTACTGTTCATACGTTTGGGGCAATCTCGTCACTTGGAGAAGCAAAAAGCAAGCTGTTGTCTCTCGGAATAGTGCAGAATCAGAATATCGTGCTCTTGCACTAGGAATATGTGAGGGGATGTGGCTTCAAAGACTATTAAGGGAGCTTAAGGTTAAGACAAAGGACACAGTCAAGATGTTCAGTGATAGTCAAGCAGCCATTAGCATAGCAAAAAATCATGTACATCATGACATAACAAAACACATCGAGATTGATCGACACTTCATCTCAGAGAAGGTCAACAACGGAATTGTCCAGCTAAGCTATGTTCCGACAAGACATCAGATAGCTGATATTCTCACCAAAGCACTACCAAGGGTTAGCTTTGATGAATTGAACTCCAAGCTCGGTTTGTATAACATATACAACCCAGCTTGAGGGGGAGTGTAGGAAATAACCGACCCTTATGTATTGGGTTAGGAAGTTATTTATTTTCTTTATTTAGAATAGATTTTATTTTCTGTTTTTCCTTGATTAGATTTTGTAGATTTCTTAGTTTCCCATTTTGGTGGGATTCCTAATTCAAAAGGAATTCTGTTTCCTTGTTATGTGGGCTGGTATGCCAGCCACTCATTAGTATATATATTAGGTGTAATTCATCATTATTTTCAAGGGGAGAAAATTCTCAGCATTCTTCAATTCTTCCTTCGCAAAGAGTGTAAACATTCAAAAGCTATTAATTCATTATCAGTTACATGTCTGCCTACAACAAAAGCACTTTGATTTTCTGAAATAAGAGTTGGGAGAACTCTCTTTAGTCTGTTGGCGATAGTTTTTGCAATAATTTTATACAAAACATTGCACAGAGAAATTGGCCGAAATTCAGCTACCTTATTAGCATTTTGTTTTTTTGTAATAAGAACAATATTAGTAGTGTTGATACGTACCAGAGAGTCTCCATGATTTAGAATTCAAAGGCTAATATTTACAATGTCATCTCCAATGAGGTTCCAGTGAGATTGATAGAAAATGGCATGCAGTCCGTCTAGCCCTAGAGCTTTATGTGGTCCTAGTGATATGGCAGCTTCTTTTACCTCTTAGAGAAAGATCATTCCAGATATTCATATTCTTCCGTGGATAGGGTTGAATGGATGCCTCGTGTCGCCATATCCAAAGTACTTTGTGTTGGGTTAGAGCTAGGAAACAACCTTTCAAAATGTTGCTAGAATAGGTGAGTTATGGCATCATCTGTTGTAAATTCAGCCCCATTGTAATCCACTATTCGAAAAATACGGTTCTTCAATCGACAGTTCGAAGCTTTTGCATGGAAGAATTTAGTGTTTCTATCTCCATCTTTTAGGCAATTGATTCTGGGTCGTTACAACCAATATTTCTCCTCTCTACTGAGTAAGTGTTGAACTTTTCCTTCCAATTCGCGAATAGTGGGCATGACGTCACCAATATTTCTACTGTTGTAAAGGTGATTGAGTTCATCTTGTAACTTTGATATCTCTCTTCTCTAGTTCCCAAATTTGGTCCGATTCCATTTAGAAAGATCATAGGAGCATTCTTTAAGTATTTTCAACAACTTTTCCATGTCAATATCCTGCCCATATTTCTGTCTTCTTTTACACCAAGAGTTTTGCAAAAAGTCTTCATACCCTTCCTCTGAGATCCACCATGGCTCAAAACGAAAACTCCTTTGTCTCCCACCTCGTTCACTGTATTTGTTTCTTGGATTCAGCTCAAGGATAATGGGGCGGTGATCTGATCTCACAAAATCCAAGTGAGACACGATGGCATCTGGAAAAAGAGATTGAACCCCTTCATCCCAAACAAAACGATCTAGTCTCTCTCGGATGTGTAGATCTTCATGTTGCTTGTTAGTCCACATAAATATTGGTCCTTCGAATCTGATGTCAACAAGCAAGCAATCTAGGAGAGTATCCTTGAACGCATTAATTTGACTTGCTGACCTGTCAGCTCCTCCTTTTTCATAGAAGGATATGATTTCATTAAACTCACCGCCACAAATCCATGGATATGAATTTACTGTCTTTAGTTTTCTCAAAAAATCCCATGAGAATCTATGCATTTCAGCTTTAGGGTGACAGTAGAATCCAGTGAAACGCCATTGTTTATGATTTTGCTTGATTATAACATCAATATGTCCTTTCAAATAAGAAAGAAGTGTAACAGTACAATCATAATTCCACATCAAAATTAATCCCCCACTACGCCCTCTACTGTCAACAACAAAACACTGATCAAAACCAAGTTTATTCTTTAAGTTGCTAGCTCATCCAAAAAGCCTCGTTTCGGAAAGGAAAACGAGGTTTAGGGATAGAGTACGGATGATATTCCGCAAGTTATATAACGTAACAGGGCTCCCCGTACCCTGCACGTTCCAACATAAACAATTCATGACGTTTGGCGGTCCTATAGTACGGGACTCGCCAGTTGGATAGTAGAATATGCTGCAGTGCTGACATCAGTTTTCACATCTTTCTTCCTCTTCTTGCTGGATCTTCTAGAGTGTGCTTCATTTGCATCATCACTAAATAATTGTATCTCCGTAATATTTCTTTTATTCACCATCCTTTTTGTTCCTTCGTCACGACACATATTATCGGTTTCTTTTTTTAGATTACTTTGTTGGTCAGATTTTGTTGTCAATTGGACAGAGGCAGACGATTCCCCAACCAAATTAGGAGCGTTACTTCCATCAACTTCATCCTCAGCCGTTTCCTTGCCTTTGTCATTCTGTAACTCCTTCCCCTCTTTTCCAATTTCTTGTCTTCCCACTATCCCTATGGATCAATGCTCAAATGTTTGAGTTGAATGTGACTGGTTAGATTCCCCCTCGTTCCTAGTAGTCAAAGGCTGTGACAACTTGATGGCATCCGACTTATATACTTTAGGCTGCTCTTTTCGATTCCTCCCCCTAGTTCCCATAGAAGCTTTTAGAAAGTCCCCATATCTATGATGTTCCTTTCTCATGTAAATATTCGGTACATCTTCTCCACAATCAACAAAAGTATGATTTAAATAACCACAAAGAGAGCAAAAATCAGGAAGTTTTTCATACTTAAGGTCAATTTGTGTTAAATTAGCAGAGTCACCCAATTTCATCCGAATGAACCGCCGTAAAGGCTTGTCAACATTTATTTCTACTCTAATCCTTAGGAATCGGCGCAACCTCGACTCCATAGCTGCTACCAGTGAGTACTCTGCCAAAATCCCGCGTGAAAATCTGGTCTTGGCAAGAAGCCGGGATAAAGTCGGTCTCTCTAGAAGGATGGATAAAGAGAGTCCTAACGGTAACAACTATAACCCAATTGAAAGAAGTAAAAAATAGAACTTTTAAGAACAAGACCGAGGGGGGAGAAAGAGAGTACAAAAAATGACCTCAGATATGATCTCTAGTTCTCTATGTTGTATATCAGGGGTAAAATAGGAAAAATTGGAGAGATGGTAGCGTTTTCGGTGTATTTTGCTTGGAATGATGTCGTAGTAAGTTACTGTTGCTCTGAATAGTAATTTTGGCTTGGCTTTTTTATAATAGTAAATAAAATATGGATATGGATTATTATTTCACTAGATAGATGAGTCACGCACATAATCAAAGTTCCATACCAAAGTTCCCTTAGATCTCTCCATAATCCATATTGCAGTAAAGGCTGAATACATTAATAATAATAATAATAATAATATCTATATAAATATAATAAAAATACGGTGTCTGGTATATTTTTCTCGCAAATTGTCTGGCGTTGTACGATTACTGATGATATCATCGTTGGCATCATCTAATGAACTTTCTTTTTTAAATTCATTTTATATTCCTTTTGTTGATATATCATACTTTCCCCAAAACTGAAGGAAACTTTGGTCCATTTCCCCCTATTTTCCTTTTTGATTCATCTTGATTTTCCATTCTCAGAATTTTTGATTAAATCTTTGAATTCTTGCAATCAAATGAGGTGTTTTTTAATCCATTTTGTTGATTTTTCTCAACAAGTTTTATTATTATTCTTTTTTTGTGTGACTATTATTACATGTAAGCTGAATTTGTTTACAAAATTTGAATAAAGTGATTGTTAAAATCTTATTATCATACTTTTGGGTTCTACTGATTTGAATTTCTAACTATTTAACATTTATTATTTACATTGTCTATCATATTATTATAATGTCGAACACAACCTTCTTTTTTTCCTACTGTTATATGGACCATAAATGTGTACAAATAACTTTCTAATTGCAAAAATAATTGCAATTACTAATAATTTATAGAAATACTTGCCAACATGCATATAATAAAAAAGATTTTTTTTATTAATTTTCTTTTAATTCACGGCTACCATATGATGTCAAATGTTTACAAAACACGAGTTTAAATTAATTGCCAAATAACTACTTAATCAAGTACAAAAACTTAAATTAATTATTTTCTAGTTTTAATATTTTTGTTTGATTGTGACAAAAGAAATCATTAACTAAAAATCTTCTTCTTTCTTCTTCTTTTTTGATATCTAATTTCTATTGCGTATAAATTAGTAAATGAATCATATACTTAATAAGTGTTTTTTGTATCCTTTCTTCTTTGAATTTTAATTTTTTGCCTTTCCTACTAATAAATTTTTTCCTAATTGCAGGATCGGAAATCATAAAGAGGAGTTGGTATTTATTGTAACTTTATGTCATGATTGGAATCATAAAGTTCTAAGCTTTTGAATAAAAGAAAACTGAATATATCTTAGTAATTCTTCAATTTTGGTATTTTTTACCTTTCTTAATTTTTTTTCATTTTTAATGAATGTTTCATGGATACTGACTGTGTAAATTTGTATATATATGTTAGCATTAAATTTTTTCTTTCTTTTGTTTTCTCCGTGTAACGTACGGGTGATAATTCAAGTAGTAACAATAATAATAATCTATATATTAATAATTAATTAAAGGAAAGTCTGCACTACCTTAATACTACAGTTTTCCCGCCAAAAATTTGTTAATAGTTTTTCGACATTTTGTTTTTTTACTATGGCGGTAACTTCTGTGATATTATGGATTTTTCAATTTTTTAAATTTTTTATTCTCTTCTACCTTATCTATTTCTCTAGCCTTGAACACGATTTTTTATTTTCTTCTACCTTATCGATTTCTCTAACCTTGAATACACTTTCCCTTATCTAGGTTACCATCAATTCCAATCTTATATTTCACGGGAAGAATTCGATTTCTTTGCGTTCAAAAAAATTAACACTAGAAATTATTATTATTATTATTATTATTATTATTATTATTATTATTATTAACGAAACTTACTAATTTACTATTGCTTTCTTTTGTATTGTAGCAATAATTATTTTGTACTTAAAAAGCCTTTTTTAATTTAAATCAGTTTCACTCAATTTATTGAGTTGTGCTATTTCAAAAAGAGTGATACAAAAATTTAAATAAAGCTAACACATAGTAAGATTTTATTTTTCAACACATCACATCACTTTTACATTAATAAAATTAACTTGGGCCACATGTCCTTTTTGTCACACTCTTTGTCTCTTTCTTTATCCAAATGAAATTATTCTAATTTACTAGTATTTCACCCGTGCGTTGCACAATAAAAATTTTCTTTGAAAAACTATGATAATATAATGAAACTAAACGTAAAAAAAGAATAATAAACAAAAATAATGATAGACACTTTGAATAACAAAAATAATTTACTTTGTTCAGATGATTACCAATTTTTGAAAAATGACAATCACTCTATTTAGATCAAAGGTGATAGCTCAAGTGCTAACGAACAATTCTTATCAAGATGATATCCTGAATTCGCGTATATACCCCTCTCCGATGTTCCCCAAATTGTATTAAAAACTAATTTAAAAAAACAATCACTGTAACATCCAGCAAAAATTCAACAATAAATTTAGTTACACAATAAGTATTTTACCAATAATTGGAATAGATACTTGAATCTTTCACTATTTGTGTTCCACGATTGAAAGTTTATTACTCAA
Organism: Nyctanthes arbor-tristis; assembly: GCA_963692815.1. Taxonomy (NCBI): domain Eukaryota; kingdom Viridiplantae; phylum Streptophyta; class Magnoliopsida; order Lamiales; family Oleaceae; genus Nyctanthes; species Nyctanthes arbor-tristis. The sequence goes on along the minus strand of CAVNYN010228607.1, from coordinate 52,929 downwards.
AGAAATAAGGATCGGCTAAATCATTCCCGATATATATGATGTTAAATTTGCTAAATTAAAGAACACTTGATATTTTTGTAATTATTAAAATTGACAAATCATAAGGCATGTGGTATTTTTGTAAATAAAAATCTGCTATTGTTGCCAAGTGTCAAGACCATGTTATTTTTATAATTAATTAATTGATAATCTTGCCAAGTCTATACGACACTTGTTAATTTTACAAATTATAGATTTCAAATGACATTTAAACATAATTAATTCCTAAACACTATAAAAAGGGACAAAGGCAAAAGGAAATTCGTCCAAAATCACTTAGGGTGAAAGAACACTATCAAAACCCTACCAAAACACCTATTTATCACTTAAAAAGGCTTTCTTTCCATATATAGGAAGATCATAACCTAAAAAGCAAAGCTTTGGAGGTATTTTCCACTTAGAATTAAAGGAATTTTTGGCAAACATTTGAGATGAGTAACCGGTACTTTAATTCCCTCTTAATCATGAATTAAATTTTGATAAATGAACATGAACTTTATGCATTATTATAGAAAGAAAGATTGATTCTTTGCCATGCGTTGATATGAAAAGAAAAATTGATTTATTGCATTTGTATCGCTAGTTAATGCTCTACCCGTTTTGAATTGCTTTGTGGAATATGACTTTACTATGTGGTCTTGGTCATTTTGACTATACGGTAATTTTTGTGGCCTTACTGTGTGGTCTTGGCCAATTTGAATCTTCGTGGCCTTGCTTTGTGGCCTTACTGTGTGTTATTAGCCAATTTGAATCTTTGTGGCCGATTTGTGCATCGAAATACTTTGTGCATCTAAAGACCTTGTGAACCCCGTGTTTTTTTTCGAAAATACGTTTTTCTTACATGAAGGGTGAATCAAAATATTTTTTATTCACTGAGTACTTTGTACTCACCCCCATCTTCTACAATCTTGTAGGTATTGAGTTAAGAGCTTTGTGTCCGGATCGTCCTAAAAATTGAGAAGATACATGTATGTGATCGAGATTTCGGTGCGTGGCCGAAGTTTCGTTGTGAGTGGCCGCGACATTCATTCTAAAATGGTATTAAATATAATAGTGTTTAAATTATATTTGTAAATTATCGCCATCGACTTTGAATTAAGATATATATTTAAACGCTTCCGCTATCGATATTTCGAGGTAATATAATAATGAAATTGAGGGCGCGACAATCACTCCGTTTATAATACCAATTTCGGCATACATTGTATAAGTGCATCAATAAGTCACAAGAATTACTTTGTAATAAACATTGAAAGACGTGTAGAAAATCGGTAGCCAACTGTCAAATGGTTTTTATTTATTTATTTCTTTTCCTTCGTCATGCGACACATCTTACAATAGTATCCATCTGCTTGAAATTTATAGTTTAAAATAAACATAAATTAAATATATATATATATCGTTAGTTAAAATTAATTGAAAGTTATAATTGTAATTTTTCTTAATTTTAACCTACATGAATATTAATAATTATTACAGTTACTTTTCCTCAAATAAAAAAAATTTTTGATTATTTTTATGTATTATTAACTTATATCATCTTCATATTATATGGTCTTTTTGGTTTCGAATAAAAAATATTTTCTGAGTAAAAGACACTGTTTAATTAACAATTATTCGTACCATGACATTTATGTAAATTAGTGCCAAAAAGTAAAATGGTATTTATTTGCGTTAACGATAATAATCGGGTTAAAATTTGTTGTAAATTATAGCTACATTAACATGACAAGAACAAGATTACATTATTATTTGATTTATTTTAAAAATTAATTATGGGTAGTTATATTGACTATTGACACCACGTGTTTACACCACATTTTAATTGTATTTAACATCCTTGATCTTTTCATATTTTTAGATTAAGACATTAACGTTTTCTTCGTCATATTTTTATTTTTAATCTTCAATTGATTGTCACATCTTATATCTAACAATAATTTCCTTCTAAAAATTTCCATGTGAGAATCACTTAAATCTTTTAAATAAGTTAAAAAATAAAAAGCTGTAAAAGTAAAATTATATATTTTCTTATGATTTTAAGAAATACAAATGATTATTTCAATAATAAAAAAAAGACATACAAATGAATTTTTTTTGAATAATAATTAATTAAGCAGTTCGAAAAAATGTAATAAGATTTGTTGGGACACAAATTTCACAAGTTATAAGAGGATTAATAATCTTTATTGTAATAAAAATGTTGTGTGACTATAAAAAAGTACAGTGTGGATATATTTTCCTATTTATTTTTCAATAGAGTAACCTAACATTATAAAATTTCATCATTAAAAGAGAAAGACAAGTTATATAATTCATATTATTTATTTTTTAAATAATTTGATTTGATGTGTATCTTTTCTGTACAACGCTCGAGTGAGAATATAATAATAATAATAATAATAATAATAATAATAATAATAATAATAATAATAATAACAACAACAACAATAACAACCTCATCAAACCCAATTTATTAATAATAATAATAACAACAATAACAATAACAACCCCATCAAACCCAATTTAATGAATTTCCTAATATTCATTATATTGGGGCATGCAAGAAGCCACCGGCACCAAATAAGGTACGAAACTTTACAGTAAACAACCAAAATTCAACTAGTACAACATTTTTTAGTTTATCAGCAACGATCCACGCCGCTTCAATTCAAACAAGCATAATAAACATATATTAAATTCTCAGAAATCGGTGCGTCAGCATTGCATTTTCCACTGTAAATTCAACCAATTTTCAACATATACCGCCGCTAGCCCAGATCGTTTTTTCAGTGTAAACAAAGTGCTGAAAATTCACCTAATTGGCAGTTTTCTCGACGATGGCTTTGGCACAGAGCAAATGGGTTAAGGTCTGGTTTCTTAAATTTTCTGCAATCTACCTTTCTCTTTTTGGAACTTCTGTAATATGCCTTAAAATCGGAATGTTGTTGGCCACTTCTCCTTTGATCTATACTTGATTGATTGATTTCCGATTAACAAATCCCAGTTTTCTATTGATGAAAAATAAACATATATTCTACAGAACATGGGAGATTTTGTATTCTTGCTTAAATTTCTCAGGGTGATTAATTAACAGGGTTCTGCCTAAAAGTGTATTATGTGCTTTTTGTCGCATAATTGTGACGTACTTTTTGATGACATCTAAGTTTTAGCCGGTTATCAAACTTAATTGCTAACAAGGTGCTAGGTATGCATTATGCTTCAGTTGTTTTGGCTTAGTTTAGATTAACACGACTGAATTGTCGAGATCATTCATGATAAAATTCACCATATACAGCTAAACCAGAAAGGGACTGGACCTGGAGCAAGAAGCTCACATGCTATAACCATTGTTGGGGAAAAAGTTTATGCATTTGGAGGTGAGTTCACGCCTCGTGTCCCTGTGGATAACATGTTATACGTGTTCGGTCTCAGTGACCAGACATGGGTGACTGCTGATGCAACCGGTGAAATTCCCCCTTCTCGTGTTGGTGTCACAATGGCATCAGTAGCTGACACTCTGTATGTTTTTGGTGGAAGGGATGCTGAACATAGGGAACTAAATGAACTCTACTCTTTTGACACTGTTACAAATAAGTGGACCCTAATCTCGAGCGGTGAGGTAGGGCCCCCTCAACGAAGTTACCACTCGATGACATCAGATGACCGGCGAATATATGTATTTGGTGGCTGTGGGGAGGCAGGCAGGCTTAATGATCTATGGGCTTATGATGTTGTTGATGGAAAATGGATAAGTTTTCCTATGCCAGGGGAGAATTGTAAGCCTAGAGGTGGATCTGGATTAGTTGCAGTTCTTGGTAAAATTTGGGTTGTTTGTGGTTTCTCTGGTGTGGAGCTTGATGATGTACATTACTTCGATCTAAATGAAGAGAAGTGGGTTGAAGCGGCGACGAGCGGAGAAAAGCCAACGCCTCGAAGTGTGTTTTCAACTTTTGGGGTTGGGAAGTATATATTTATATATGGTGGAGAGATTGATCCAAGTGACTTAGGCCACCTAGGTGCAGGAAAATAGATCGGAAGAGCACACGTCTTGATACCGAGACTCAAGTGTGGAAGCGATGGGGAAGTGGCTCGGATTCTGCTTACCATCCAGGACCACGGGGATGGTGTGCATTTGCAAGAGGGCAGCAAGATGGCCAAGAGGGATTATTGGTTTATGGTGGGAATTCTCCTAGTAACGATCGACTTGATGACATATTCTTCTTTACTCCTTACTTGGAGGTGACAGGAAAATGAGGAGATTTGTGATGGTTTCAATGTATGATAGTGTTAATTCTTGGTGAAGCTTACAATGCTACTTCTTTTGGTGTGCATTGTGAATGTGCTATGCTGTAAGTTTGAAGTTTGAAATAAAAAACTCTAGTTTATCCCTTTGGGAAATTTGTGAGAATTTGAGTTCTGGTTTCTAATTTCTTGTCTTTGATCAAGATATTAATCTTCTTTATCAAGAATTGTGTCCTAATTCGTGTGATGCGTTATCAAATTCGTGGTTCGTTGATTTAATCACGGGTGCGAAGTAATTTTTTTTTTGGACAACTTAAAATCCGAATTGGCTTTCTTGGATAAACTGCATCATTGAGAGCTTTCGAATAAAGATGAAGTTTGTGTGTTGTTTTTCTTCTTCCTTCTCTTTCATTTTATTTTACATTAACTTAAGATCGTTATTTTGGTTTCAAGCCAGTTCTCGGCCATGCTCAAACCCCCTACCAGTGTCCTTATCTAGAATTCTTTCTACCCATTTTGTGTGGCCGACGCGTTTAGAACTTGCACTTCTGATTGAAAAGCTTTACCGTTGTGCCTTTTGAAGTACTAGAAATTCTTGCGACGAAGAGCGTTGACACGTATACCATTTTCTTTTTTCCTTTTCCTTTATTAAGAATGATAAGAAGACTTTCGCTTAATGTGTTTCCAAATTATTTTACCATCCGTAGTTAGTGGATTCATCATAGTTACTAGTTCTAGCTCTATATCAAGGTCACAATTGATATCATCAAGGGCATCAATATCGTTACTGTCATCATCAATAAGAAAACTTTTAGATTTGTTATACTGGAACTTGTTTAGAAATATCGTAACAAAAAGAACATAAGAATTTGTCGCTTATGGATTTGATCAAATAGGACTTTAATTAATAATAATCTTTTACAAGGTAGCCACTTGTTACAAGGGACCATTTACTGCGCGCCTTGCATGCTAAAAGGGCCATCCTTTCGATCCGAACTTTCAGACTTTTCCTAATCAAATTTTTTAGTTTTCACATTCATAAATCATTAAACATTAGCCTCCAGATCCGGTCAGATGCAATCTACATTTCTCCTCCTCATTATTTTATTTATCTATTTATTTATTTATTTATTGGGGTTCCTTTCATTTTTCTTTCATTCACTGACCACTTAGTTCGACCATAAGTGTGTCCCTCCAAATTACAACAAAGGTGGTCAGCCTAGGTCATATCACTGTCTCAATTGTCCGTTCACAATATACATGAAAGTATAATACAATTAGATATTTGATTGAAAACCCGATATTTAGGCAATGGACACTCTAAAAAAATGACACATACGTCAACACCTCTGTAAAAATTAATACATTAACACGACTTTCTTACATTAACACATGTTTACTGTGAGCATTTAATCATTTTTATTGCTTGAGTACCTATATCGACCATTTAGACTATTTCACTATAATTGAAAAGGGGAAAAAATGCACCCTCGTAGTCCTAGGCCCCTGGCTTCCTTACAAAAGGTAGGTGAGAAATGCTAATACTTTCTCACAGACGGATTAAAGAGAGGCAGAAGAAGCCAATTGCCATTTGCCAATATAATTTGCTCGTTGGCATTTAGCCTCACGAGAAAAAGAATGTCCTCTATCATTTATTTATATATACAATTACCAATTTACCATATATGAACAGGAGAAAAATTTTCAAAAAACTCTTAAAAGTTCTGCAACAAAACATCTCATCTCGTATGGTGTATATAGATATACGCTATATGTATTTCATGCACACCACATGTATTTTAAATACACGTGGCGTACATCCATACATGTATATAGAGAAATGATATTTGTACACAAAGTGTACAATTTTTGTACGCACCCCCTATATTTACTTAAATGTTATTTGTCATATTATCCTTGAAATCTAAACCTTTGAGAGGTGTGAGAAAATTCGTAGGGGTGTGTACCAAAGTTATATATTTTGTGTGTACAAATATCACTTCTCATGCTATACATATAATGAGAGGTTTTGAAAAGGATATATGACGTTAGAATGAGACTCAACTCCTTAAAACAAGTGGATAGACTTTTTCTCCCTTATAGTTTTTTTTTTTCCTTTTTTTCTGAGAGTACAAGTACAAATCTGCATCATAACAGCACATGCGTATAGATATACAATCTACTTAAATGCAATGTAAAGAAATACATCATTGTACAAATCAACATAAAAGGCTAAGGAAAAAAAACCCAGACACACGTGTAGTAGAATTCGAAATCGAAATCTTAAAATCCGCCTTAACTTTAAGCAAAGGGACTACGCCTCATTAGCTTTCATTCATAGTGAAGTAGGGTATTTTCAAATTTCAATAGATTTCGAATTTTACATAATAAGGTTTTCGATAACCATGCTCTGCTCTTTTATGGCTTCTTTTATAATTTCTGCAAAGTATATTGAGAAAGAATGACCACTTGTGATTTCATGTATGTTTGTGGGTGTTCACTTGCTTGACAACTCAAACCCATAAATAGGGTTAAGACTCATTTTTTGTTTGATGAAAAGAGAGTGGAGGAGAGGGTTTAATTAGTCTATTTAAGAAAGTAGGACTAAATAATGATATCGTAAAATACCATCTATTGGAGCTAGAAAATTTTCATAAGCGGATAATGTCTTGAATCCATCTTCAGAGGCTTTCATTTCATTGTGATGATATCTGAAATGGATTCATTGGAAAAAAGTAGCCAGGTTGAAAAACACATCAGAAAAGGAATACTTTACTTATATATATAAATAATTTCATTGAAATTAGAGCAAAGTGGCATGTGGTGACTTGTTACCTCAGAGTTCTTCACATGCAATCTCTCATTTCCATGTTTTTCTTGAGGTTTTTAAGAGAATCAGTGGCAGTAGAAGACCACCTGATAGCTGTTCAGGAAGCACATATAAAAAAACCCGTTTTTCTATTTCTTTTTGTAATTTTCATAACAGTGGAGAATTGGGAATGGTGAGTCTTTAAAATTTTTTTCAAAAGAAATTAAATACGTTTTTAATTAAAAAAAGACACCTACAATATAGTCAGTCACACACTATACTAAACCAGTTCAGTGACACCTGTTTCCTCAGTTTTCTTTCACTTTTCCACTCTCCCTTTTCCCTTGTGCTGAATTCATGCATTTCGATCAGGGTTTTATTCTAGAGTCAACGGAAATATTCGATTCAATAGGCTCAAACTGAAAATCTTACATTGTTCATCTTCACTAGATATAGTCTCAGTATCATATACATTTCTTTGCTTTTTTCTGATGTAATTTACCCTGCCTGCCTTTTGCTTTTAAGTACTCTTCTTTTTGATTACCCTTTTAGCTTCAAACTTTCTCTAATAAGTTCAATTGCTTTGGTTTCTCTAATGATTACTTCAATAAACAATTATTGTTAGTGACTTTCTGTTTTCCAATTTTTCCCCAAAAGTCCTTCCCAATAACATTACTGGTGACTACTGTCTGAGAATGGCCTATTCTCTGTGCTTTCTCCAACCATGGATTGCACTGTTTTCCGGTTTTTCGGGCCAACGGGTTTTATGGATTTCCATCACAACTTCAGTTTTGGTCTTTCTATCAACTCTTATTTTCACCTCCTGGAAGCAAAAACCAGGCCGGCTGGTGGGAAAACCACTGCAAGAAAAACAAGCAGCTGTGCAAGAAAACTATTCATCAGAATGTTCAGCTGATTCTCTTCAAGTGGAAGTAGAAACTAAGCCAGGATCGATTAACAAAGAAGACAATGAGAAAGAACAAGATGAGAGCCGGAATCACAAAGAATATTTGGTTAGATCATCACAAGATCATCTATATTCAGAAAGTGATATTGCAAGTATGGATCAGTACTCAACCTCAAGTGAGGATTCTGAAACAAATTACTGGTCATACTCTGGGCAGAAACCGGATTGCTCCGACGATTCCATGTCAGATGAAGAAGGTCTGATTGAGATCGCAATTCCAAGCGGGCAATATCTTTCTCCACAAAAAGATCCCGACTTTGAAATGAAAAAAAAGATATCAGATTTCTCTCCAGAAGGAAAGCTTCATCAGAAGGGTATCCCTTTGGAGTTCTTCGCAGAAATCAATGAAATGAATGAGGAAGACAGCTTGATCGAGATCGACATTTACATGGGATCCATAAAATGTTCAAGGTTTTCAATTTAGGCATGGGAAAAGGAAAAGGAAATAAAAACAGCCAGCTAATAATGTCTTTTTTTCTCTTTCTTTTTTTTTTTTTTCTTTTTTGTCTTTCTACTGTTTTCATTCAATATCAAAGTTTTTGATCCTTATGGGATTTACATAATGAAAGCATGACAATTTGCTGTATAACTGTGCAGTAAAGTATGTAACATTTATCTCTACTTTTATCATTACATGGGGCGAACAAGAATTTTAGATACAGAAAGTGGCTACAGCATGGACCCTCCTCATCAATGCACATTCCAAAGTAATTAAAGTTTGGAGGGTACCATGATTAACAAAGAGAATCCCACTTTGTGCTGTTTGTTTTTTCTCCTGCCATTTTGCAGCTACATTCAAGGCACTAAGTAAGGTTTTGGACAATAAATCATGTGGCCATCCATTAAGTGTATATCTTGATCTTACCTCCTGAGATCCCTCACCTTCTTTTTTACCCCTCTTTCTCTATATATCTGTATATATAAAATGGGAGGATAAAATCCAATGTGAGCGAAGTACCGTAAACATGCATATTCAATTTCAATGTCATAATATGATTCTTTTTTACTGTGCAAAGAACAATGAATGCCAATATGCGATATCAGCTTACGTGTCCTCATATATTAGTACTAATGATGATTATCATGACGGGCCTGTTGACAAGGATCCTTTGCATGTCCTAGGCAGCCGATAACAAGGTCAGAAAGAAAAAGGATCAAGCAAGCCGTGCAAGGGCCCCTCAAGACATATAGGTTGGGAGTTAAAGTGTACAGGCAAGATACTATAAGATCATCATTGAAGAAGAAGAGTCATCCCCACTATATGGAATTCAAACCATTCTAGAAAATTTAGGACCATCAAGTTAAATGGACAATTTTCAACTTCGCAAGACTAGGACTCTTCGTTGTCTGATATTTCTTCCCCTTTCTGATTAGGTTAGTTTCATTTTTCATTTAGGACTTCACTGTCTCCTTTTAGTAATTTGGAACTGATCAATTTTGCCTACATAAAGGCTTTCATTGTGAGATAACTATTTTAGATTTTATAAAAGAGTATATTGGCCATCTCCTTGTTCTTAATTGAACAAAACCAGAACTCACGAAGGATCTCCACCTTTGAATCATCGGCTCAAGATTTTCTCTTCCGGTTTCAACTTTCTTGGGCTCTAAGGATTCTTCATGCATGGGTTCATATCAGCCAACATTGTTTTCACTGAATAGTCATGCTGCCCAACAATCTCCCTTCCAAATACAACCAGCATTTTTGCTTGCTTAAAATGCACCATCATATCTACACGTGTTACCAATATCCTTGACAAATACTTTTGATGGGCCATCACAACCCTTCATTTCAAATAGTCCAAATATTCAAATCCATTCACACACATAAGAATCAATCTTACCCAAACATCCCTTTTAGCTTCCAAATTTACCCAGTTGAAACAATTAATTGCAAAGTTGAAATCTACATAACCCCAGAGCTTCCACCCACCACTGCTTTCCTCTACCATTGTTGACAGCCCCTTTTGTCCAGCCCTCCCTCCTCCCTCCCTTGTTACCAACTGCCAACAAATTATATTTTGGGTTTCCATCAACTACATAATGTGAACTAACAATAATCAAACAAAATTTTGAGAACTTAGCAAACAATCTGGTCTTAGAAAAAGGAAAAGAAGCTAGGTTTTCCAATTTCTTCTTCCCGTTTTTTTTCTTTTCAAATATTTCTCACGGCATGCAACACAGAACCCAAATATAGGAAAATCAATCCATTCTTGAGAAAGTAATCTGCAACATTCCCCACCCTCCATTAAAATAGATTTATGTGCACTAACTAGGAATTAGTGCTAATTTCTCCATATACTCATTCAACACTGCATCCTTCACGTCCTACAATTTTAGTAGAGGTGCAGGAGTCAGAGAGTTTCTATGACTTTGCATCCATGGTTGAGTTATTGGGAATTACAATCTCCTCAAAGTATTTCATTCTTTAAACATTTAGATAGAAAAAGTACATAGAAATTTGTTTGTGATTGTCATTGAAGAACAAAATAAAATAATAAAATAAAGGGGGAAAAAAGAAAAGGGAAAGAATCCACTTCTTTTAGGGCATATTATCCAGTTACTTGTGAGGTGAAGGAAAACGGCAGTGGTGGCCGTCAAAGCCTCGTTCAATCCAACTTATCCGACTTATCAAACATCTAATAAGAGGTTTCCATTTGACATTGTAACCATGCTAGCCATGAATCATTTCACTTCATACATAACACTCCAGGCAGTTCTCGCTCTCTCTCATCTTTATTTTTGACATAATGAAGCCCGTTTGTTGAAGCACACAGATGCACAAATTAATACTATCGAGGTATTTACACAAAAGACACCACACTTCCACACGTCTGACAGTGGAGTTGGGCAAACCACCATGATTACCCGATTGTATAGCCGCTGTTCTTGGAATTAAATTAAAAAATAACCTCACTTTCAAGTTGATTTCTTCTGGAACTGAATCCACTTTTTAAAATTCATGTGAGCAACAAACAGGATAGACTGTGATGAGGCAGCAAGTAATATGTAAACATAGAATGCCAACAGTATAAATCAGACGTGTGCTCTTCCGATCTACTTGATGTAAACAAGTTCAATATATCATGTTTGCTAACATGACAAAGGTATCAAGTCAACAGTGTATAAAGTTAGAAGAGTTGTGTACTTCAATACATACTTTTATATACAAAACTGAAGTAACAGAATGAAAAGCAAATTACTGAGGGTCTGCTGCACTGGCAGTGTTTCCAACAATTTACGTATCAGCGAACTGGAACTTTAACCCAACCATTAGCAAATGCAATAGCTAAAATAACAAAAGGCGTAGACATACCAAATATAATGATATAAGGAAGCGGCGTCTTCATGGGATTTTCACCTTCCCTTTCGCCTGCTGTTTGCCAATACCTAGAACCAGGCAAAAATGATTAGCTTACTGTTTTTCAATGTAATGAAATACTCTCTTCCTTAAAGTTTAACACAACTACTATTATTTAAAATAACAGAAAAGAGAAGAAGGGACTTGGATTTTCTTTTTGAATAATTACCTAACTCAATTACCAACCTAGAAATAACACTTATCAGTCAACTGAATATTAAAGTTGAAAAACACCGCTACCCATGGAAATCCTATTATTATGTATTGCCAACCTAGACAGCATCAAAAGAAGCTCAAAAAGGCAAAGATAGAGAAAATTAACTCATGTCTAATAAAGAAACCTTTATATACTGTGGTCTTGATGTATCACAAAGTCACTTGAGTACAATCCAGTGACAACCAGTCAGCAGTGCTTATTAACTGAAAAGTCAATGTCAGTCAGGCATCACTATTCTGAGAAGTTTACTACTACCAATCTCTACACTGATATGGTGACATAAGCATGTCAACATCGACTTTCATTTTGTTTGGGTCAACGTTAGATGGTGAGGTTATACAGTGCCTATGTATTATGATAGCTTGATGATGTAGTGACAAAGTTGGTCCAGTACTGTCTCATCTACTTCAGATCGTATTGGTGTCTCCAAAGGTGACACAAAACAGGAGCTCTATTTTTTATTTTTTTCAAATCGTATCTTCTATTTCGTTGTAGTTATCCAATATTAACTATTAGCATATTATTGTTGATGAGGTCTACAATCATAAGACAATATTTCGGGTCAGGTCACAAATTGCATATGTTCATCACCAGTGCTCAATAACAAGGCATGCTATTCTATGCAAAATCTCTTCAAATTGAAATGCATGCCATCCATCATCTCCATAGAACTTCCAGACTTACAAATTACTGTGTGAGAGAGAGAGAGAGAGAGAGAGAGAGAGAGAGTTCCCTTGAATCTATCAGGAAGAAATAAAATGATTAAAGCATTTGGATGACTCATTATTCAATAATTTTTTTGTGATTACGTTTTTTTGAGACAATAACAACAACGTTAAACAGTTCTTTTTGGCATCTCTTATAGTAAGGATTTTTCTGGCCCATACCTATTAGACATTTTCGACATAAGAAAGAAAATATCCAACTGAAAACTCACGGACGGCCAACTTTAGCATAAAGTTTTAATACTTGAGAATATGGAACAGGGAGTTGCAACTTGATACACCAACTTAAAGCTACACATTTGGAACTCTCCTTAATTTGCAACAGGGAGTTGCAACATGTCTAGTTTGGAACTACTTAAAGCCACACATTTCAAAACTGAAAAGGATGAAGCTCTCCTTAATTTCTCCTGATTCTGGGAGATGGGACAGGAAAAATTGATGATGAGTAGACAACAATAAAAGAATATTTAAGAAAAATGTGCCCCAAAATTGTCTATTATATAATGCTCAATCATATCCAATGTGCCATCCTGTATGAATAAAGTTAAATCCTTTAAAACTCTGCTTACTGCTTGGTAGACATACTAACAAGAACAGAAACCCAATCCACTCTCATTGCTTATCAAACATCCTAACATAAAAAAGATATGGAAATGCATAATATTGATACTGTATTTCAAATTATCATAAAGTAATTGGAAAAGCATTTGTTACAAATTAATTTTACCAAATGAGATCACTCACTGTTCTGGTTCCTCTTCTCTGGTGATGAATTTCCTCTTCCCTCCTTTCTTGATCTCATTCTCTCCTTCCCCTATCAATAGTAAAAGATCTCCATAAAAGAATGATAAGTTCTTAACGAAGACACAGGCTAAAACCATTTTCTTCCTGTTCAGTTCTGTGTATGAACATACAAACACGAGTAAAATTTATGTTACAAACCTAAATTCGCAGAAACTCTGAACTGGCTTTTTCGATCCTTAAATGAGAAGAAAGGTCGAGGTTTAGATGCGGGAGAGTAAAGTGTAGCGGGAAGTGGGCTGAAAGCAGAAGAAAGAAGTAATTTGGCAGCCATTGTTGCAGAAATTAATCTGGTTGCTCTTGCGATGATTTTAGAGATGAGTGCATCCATACGTACTTGAACACTATCTCGAGAATCAGACGATCTTTGACGACATGTGGCCGTCCGTCAGTTGATGAAATTATCTCATTCTTTCTGTTCGTTTTTCAGCAAAGGGGGTTAATTCAAAAAATATCTTCAGCCAAATGTACTGCAAAATTATCCGCTACGTGCGCTTGTGATGAGAAATTATTGGGAAAATCAACACACACATATAAGAGCCCACACATTTCCTAATTATCTCTTACTATGAATGTATATGTATGTGGCTATATAATATTGTCATACATCTAGCGAGATATTATTATTTTGGAGGGTGGGGGTTAATTATGTTTTTCTGTTCGAAGTTATCTCGTTCAATTTTAAATTGTTCATCAATAGTCCTTATTCTTTACTCTGGGTTCTCACATAGTTACTAATTTCAAAACATTTTCGAGTGGCCACTAAACTTCAAATACTTTACCTATTTATCACCAATCACATTTCTATTTGTTAAATTCAATAATAATAATAATAATAATATATGTTTAAGTAACAAAAAAGGGGTTAGACCTATATGTGATCACTGATGAATGGGTAAAAATATTTGAAGTTTAGTGACCAATGGGAACATTTCGAAGTTGAATTGCCATGTGAAAACAAAGACTAAAGTACAGTGGCAATTGAAAATTATTTTGAATTTTGAGGGCTAAGTAGGAATTAAAAAGTTTAGTGGCTATTTGTATAAAAGTAGTTATATCTACACCATTCTTTTTATTAATCACGTCACAAAATAAATACACCACTATCAAAGTGTATTTTTTATAAGTAAACTACATATTAATTTACGTATCTAACCTAAATTTAAAAGTAAAATAAATTTACAAACCCACAAAAAAAGAGAGGGAAAATCTGCAACATGTCATTCTTCATCTCCTACAATTCCCTATCTTTTCTCTCTCCCAAGTTTTCCACCCAACCAAAGATCCCGCACCACATACTGGCACACACAACATGAAAATCCTTGAAATTTAATAGATTTCATTTGTTCTTATATATTATGCAAAAAAATAGACAAATAAAAAAATAAACAAATCAAAATATAAGAAGAAGATTGTAAAAAATGAATTTCAAAAGAGATTGTTTACCATTTTATGAATTCGAAACAAGTGAAAAATATTTTTCGGAAAAGTTTAGTTTGTGATGAAACTGAATTGGAGTGGGGAAAGGAAGAAGACGATAGAGAAAACATCAAAGAACTTGAATATGAAGATGTCAATTCCATGAATATAAAGAAATTCAAATCATGAAACTTGAACTATGGAATATTGAAAATTTTAATTAAAATATAAAGGTAATGTTGCCCAATCTAATGATCATGTCGTTCATATAAACATTGATAATGATTTCGATTCGATCTCAAACGTATTTGTATGTTTCTCCTACAGTGCATAAATTTTTCAAATATAAAACCATTATTTTTTTTTTAAATTTTCAATTATGGCATAGTAAAGAAATTAATTAGGGTTGTTAGTGTGATGGAAATAAAATACTTGAATGAATTAGGCTTTTGTTTTGTGGTATACTTAAGAAATAATATAGGCATATAATAAAAAATTATTTAGGTCATTTAATTATCTATTTTTTTAGTAAATAAAAATAAAAGTTAAACTGTGGCGTATATAATAAAACGGTTGGTGTAAATATATCCACCTTTTAGATAATTAACTCTTGAGTAAGAAAAAAATAGAGGTGGCAAATCACATGTCCGTTTCTTCTACAAATTTTCTAGCCGCATTCTACTGTCAAATAAAGAGAAGTGTTATTTATACACAAAAAGTGTACAATTTTTATATACTCACCTTTAAATTTACTCACACTCTTTAAAAGTTATGGTTTCAAATAAAATAGAACAAGAGATATTTAAGAAAATATAAAAAAATATATACAAAAATTATACACATTATATGCACAGATATCATTTCTCGTCAAATAAACATATAGGCCAAGAAGACACACCACGTGTTTGGGCTTGTGCTTGTCCTGTCTCACCAGGTGTCAGGCAATTCACCTTGCCCCGTCTCGACTTAAGCTTATCTTTATTTATTTTTAATTCATTCAAATAATTTTGACAATTCACACCCCTCCCCCACCAAGGCCCCCGGGCCCTACAAACCAAAAAAAAAAATTATTTTGGCAAAGTAGACCATTTATCAGGACAGGACAGAAGTAGTAATAATAATTTATGGCTTTATAATTTATAAATTCACTTATTATTTATTTAACAACTACTCAATAATCACTATACATTTTAAATTCTAATTAAATCTCTGGTTAATTTGGCAAATCATCCCTAATCTTTAGGTTAAGAACCGATTTCGTCTCCAACTTTTTTTAAGATACACCACAGCCCCCAACATTTTAAAAATGCACACAAATCGTCTCTATTGCCACTATTCCGTCAAATTTTTATAAAAAGACGATTATATCCCTATAAACATTTTAAACTTTTTTTTAAAATTGTTTTAAAATAATAAAAAATTAAAAAAACTCACTCCACCCTATCCTTACCCCCGGCAGTACTGCCGGTGACAGACATCAAGGCAGCAAAATGGGGGGGGGGGATTCACCACCCCCATTTCAGTCAGAAATGGGGTCCCCCCATTACGCTGCCATTTCTAACAGCAAAATGCTGTCTGAAATGGTAGCCAAATGGCTGCTAATTCCGGCAGAAATTGAGGGTGAATCCCTCCCCCCCTATTTTGTTGTCAGAAATGGTAGCCAAATGACTGCCATTTCTAACAGAAATGAAGGGGGTGAATCTCCCATTTCGGCCGACCGGCGGCAAGCGAGACGTGGAGTGGGGTGAGTTTTTTTAGTTTTTTATTATTTTTAAACATTTTTAAAAAAAAATTTAAAATGTTAATAGGGGGTATAATCGTCTTTTTTATAAAAATTTGGCGAAATAGTGACAATAGGGACGATTTGTGTGCATTTTTAAAAAGTTGAGAGCCGTGGTGTGTCTTAAAAAAGATTATGTACGAAACTAATTCTTAACCTAAAAGTTAAAGACGATTTAGGAAATTAACTCTTAAATCTCCACAACTCATTTTCACTCATTATAAATTAATTTTATAAATTAATTTTATAAAGGAATTTATAAATTAATTTTAAAAACCTAACGAAACGGCTCCTTAACTATGAGATGAGATAAGATGAGATTACGCCTCGTAGATTCTCCATATTGCTTCGAGGCTGATAAAATCAGGTTCCTAATCTTACAAACACATTACATTATTTAAAATAACTCACAATCTAATACTTGTGTTTTCTTTGCTAACAGTACACCCATCAGTGTGATGGCCAAACATCTTACAATTGCCACAGAATTTATGAGCATTTTCAAGGACAATTTGCTGCTCAAGAATCCTTCCATTTGGTAGTCCAACTCGAACGTTTCGTACCACTCCTTTGAGAAATCCACTTCAACAAGAACACAAGCGTACCCAATTCTTTCGCGTGTACAAGTAATTTTGTCGGTGGATATAGGTTTACCAATCTTAGAGAGATCGGAAGAGCGTCAATCCATTGGCTGTCCAACATGTATTTTGCATATCTCATCATCACCAAATTCTCAAAGAGAGGGCAGTTTTTTAGGGAGCAATTCTCTACCAAAAACAAAGTAGTTTCTCCCCAAAAAAACTCTTCTCTCTATCTTGATCAGTGTCGAACTTAAAAACCAACCAACCACTCGGGTGTACAGAGAATTTAAACTTAACTTTCCAAGAAGGGGCTAGCTGCATTAGTGCTTTTTTTCCAGGAAACTTAACAGCAAAATAACCAACAAGGCAATAAACACTCTCGACGTCCATTCCTTCTTCATGTATGACTAAATCATCTTCAGTTTGTAAGCAAGGGATTTTCGCACCTTGCTCAATGTATGCTTCTTCATTCTTCATCGAGTTTGAACTCTCTGTAACCGTATCTTTGCTACCAATCGTTTGGGAGACACTTGGCGATTCGAGTTGCTCAATACAAGCTTTATGCTATGAATCTGCAGTAGAATTTTGATCAGTAGACGTGGGACATGACTCCGCTGATTTACCTGAAGTTTTCTCGAAATTTGCCTCAGCTTCAGTGGACGAAGAACCTGGGTGAGAACCAGCTTTATTGCCCCCTGTTTCACGCATTGAAGAGGCCCCCTTTTTCTTCTTATTTGCCATAAATGCTCAACAAGATTTATAACTCAAAATCTGCCCTGCAGGAAATAACCCCAGAAATAATTACTAATTTCTTGTACCATGACCTGGTTGACCAACAGATTTCAGTACAAGAATCTCCAAATAGATAGGAAGAATCAGTAATGACATAAATATGTAATTATTCAAGAGGAAACCAAACCCAGAACCAAGAAACAAAAGGCTTGAGCTGTCAAAAATCGAAATCAGAACCAGCAAACACAGTGTTACGAGTTACTGGACCAGAATCGAAGATCAGCAGCCGGACGAACAGAAATTCATAATGCCAGAGAAAGATCAAGGTAATGTGCCCAGAACCCAAGCTGAATCGACGAAGAATCCAAGAAAACCACAAGACAGAAGTCACGAAATCAGAAACCCAGCAACAAACCTTGAACCCAGCTGTCGCGACTTGAAAATCAGCTCTAAAATTAGCGAAAAATCTGTTAAATCCTAGGATAAAGCCAGTAAGGATGTTCAAAAAGTGAAGAAACACGTAAAGCACAAGCAGATCTAGATTAGAAAGCCCTAAAGGGAAGATCTTGAACCATGGTTAGAGCGTCTCTCTAACTCTCTCTCTAGATGACTGACCAGTGAGGCAAATTACAATACAACGGCAGGGGTGAATTATATAAATACACAATTTATGGTCGGTTTGGTATATTGATTTATAATAAATTTTGAAAAATGAATTTTTTGAAACATGTGGTTTAATTTGATTGATTAAATTTTATTGAAAAGTAGAAAGTTACAATTTGATGTAATGCGTGTGTGAAGTATCAATGGTAGAATTTGTCACGTGTTATAAAAATTCAAAATTCAAAAAGTAATATAAACAACAGGAAATTGCAAAAAATGTCTCTTTTAAAAATGTCATATACAAAACTAGACAACTTTCAAAACATGTACACATATGTCACTTTTCCTATTTTTTGTATAAATTTGCCCCCGAAGCATTGATTTAGTAATTTTTTAAGTAAGAGGAAACTACAAAACTTGATCACTTCTAATATAACAAGTTCAAAAATGTCTACTTTTTAAACATATGTAAGTAATTGATTCCAAACAAAAATTCTAATATTAATTTTAAATGCCCCAGGTCTTTAATCTCTTCATCCCGACACTAATTTAGGCAATTGAACCCATCAAAATCTTCCTTGACATCTGCTAAACAATGTCCAAATTGCCCAACAACACAGAATTTTATCATTGAAAAAACTCAAAACCAAGACTTACATCACAGGTTCATCGTCAGATCTATAATGATTGGGCAGGAATTCGACGTCATTGCAGAAGGGAAAGTTGCTCAAAATACCGAGACGCGACCAGCTGCACTAATCTGCTACAGAAATTCACCAGTGCGTGGCTTACACGCTCAGACGGCGGTGTCTCAACTGTCGAGAAATAAAACTGTCTAGATTTGCAGTATTTAACTGTCGAGATCTACAGTTTAACTATATAGATATGCAGATAACTATTGAGAATTATCGCGATGAAATGTCAGGATATACAAATAAATCATATAGACATTTTTTTTATCAAACTGTATAGAATTCCAACGACTATCTTTAGAGAAACACAGATAAACTGTCCAGAACTGCTGGTTATTACTCATTGTGGATTGAAAATTTCTTTTGACTAAGTACATGTACTAATTTAGCGTAATTATTATTGAAGGGCTTTCATGTAATTTTACACTAGAAAATGACATTGTTAAACTTGTTTTCAAAAAGTAACATTTTTGAGTTTTGGTTTTTATTTTTTGTTATTTTAGAAATTGTCCCTATAAACAAATCCATTTATAAGACATTTGAAGGACCCTTATTTACAAGTAGAATTTACTATCTACTATCTACTATGTATCTTAAAGCAGTTGAGCTACCCCGGGCTCTACCAACAGATTTCCCGCCTAAAGACTTTACCCCATTGTAGGTTTTTTTTTCTGCTTTGCCGCTACTAAAACTACATTTTTTTTTGTAACACCCCTAATTATTTTTGTAAATCATTCCATATTATATTATAGAATAAATCATTAAAAAACTCTCCCAAGGAATGAAACACAAGTGAACCAAAAATTCCAGATGTTCGATCACAAATTTTTTTCATTAAACTTAAATACATAAAGTAAATTTTGAAATATGTGTATATAAATAATAAATTTGATTATAATTATAACGTCTCCAAATATGATCTTACCCGTGAAAATTTATTTTATAATATTTAAATTTATAAAATTCATATATATTAAAGGTACTTAAAATCAATAGTAGAAGACAAATGAGAATTTTTTATATAAAATCTACTTTACTGTAGTAAAGTAATAATACATTATTAACTTAAAATGGCCATAACCTTTTTAAGTTTCCTTTGTGGTTGACCCATGCACCAAGGTCAAAGCCCATTACACAATTACCTGGTTATCTTACAGTTGTCACCGACCTCATCACTTGCCTTTTAACACCTAAAATGTAAAACTATATGAGCTGACACTCAACAGGAAAAGATATGCATGATAATTATGTGTTGCCTTTTAACACCTATAATGCAAAACTATATGAGCTGATACTCAACAAGTAAAGATATGCATGATCATTATGTGTATGATGTCAATCAAATGATGACAATGATATGACACCACCAAGTATGCAGGGCCCCCAACCCTCATATAGTATACTGTACAAACTCAATATCAATAAGACCAAATTAAATATACACATACTAGGATCCGCGTGAGTATATCGATGATCCCAGTACAAAATACAATGTAGAAATAACAGACCTGACTTATCGTCGCTGGACACCCAAACACTCCCTTGTTGGTCCCCCAGATACTATATCTACCTAGACGACTACGTTGTTGTGCCCTTAAACATTCACCCGAGGGAACACTTCGAGTGGTATATCTACTCAGACAACAAATGAAGTATGATATCACTATACAGAGTTCACACAATCACCATTGGCTCACAAGCCAATCTTCTTCATGCCAGATGCGTATTCTTATGTTTAACATCAAGTACAATTGGTGCATATGACATGTATCACAATGTGCTCAATAGTATAATCTCAATCAGATCATATACATTATGCCTAATATTTTGAAGTATCTCTCATCAAAAATTACATTGACATATTCAAATAGTGTTAAAGAATTATCATACATTGCAATCTTTCCAATCATAGGGTATGACTAATAAATATCACATTATCACATTCGAGTACATAATATTATTGTTTTGCATTATTGTTGAATTGTTACTTACTTCTGTCTATAGCTATTGCAACCTTTTCTTTCATGCATGTCGAAACTACCCTCAATATCACCTCTAATTTATCATGTCGTACTGAAGCTCGTTGAATAAGGAATTCAATGCCTTTTATGGATCTCAATTACAAGTTCTACAATAAAAATTAAGCACATTTCTATCTGATGCACTAAAGTGCTACAGCTGGCCCCTAAAAAAAAAAAAGGTGACTGAGCCCCGTGGCCAGCCCAAAAAAAGGGTGGCTGGCAAATGGGGTGGCTGGCCACAAGCCTTTCTTATATCTTAGAACTAAACACTCTAGGAAATGGGGTAGCTGGCCCCCATGGCCAGCCCCCTAGGGGTAGGGATGTATAACGAGTCAGTCAACTCGGATGGCTCGGGGCGTGGCCCGTAAAAGGCCCCAAATGAGCTGGTTAGTGGCTCGTTTAAGACAAGCCTTGGCCTGAGTCGAGCTCCAAATTCAGGGGCGAGCTTGAGCGGGGCTTGCCCATGTAGCTCGTCGAGCCAAATGGGCCGGCCCATAATTACGTGCTTAACGGGTTGGCTCATGTCAAACTTAGATAGGAAACAAAGCTTAAATTAAGGTGGGAAAAAATTAAAAAAAAAAAAAAGCCAAGCCGGCTCGGCTAGGCTCCGAAAAGGCCCGAGTTAAAGCTCGAGTCGAGCTGAAATTTCATGACCGAGCCGAGTCGAGCTTTGGCTCGGGATTTTTAGGCTCAGGATAAAAAAGCCCGAGCCAAACTTGAGCCCAAATTTAGGCTACTCGGCTCGGCACGTTGACATAGCTACCTAGGGGTGGCAAAAGAAACAAAAGATGGTCTCTTTGATTTTTCCATTTTTTCCCTTCTTAATTTACTACCACCTAACCCTTATTTATAGAAATTTTTAAGGGCTTATTTCACAAATTTTAATTTAATTTTAATCCTTAAACTTTTTTATTTATTTTTATTAATCCCTTAATTTAAGTAAATTCTCACAAATGCCTAAATACTTTTTATATAATATAAAAAATTTCTACGGGCTCATATAAAAGATTGCAATCTCATAGTGATTTTTAGAATTCTAAACCCAATATTTATAATTCTATAAAAATGTTGACATTTCATGTAACATCACAGAAATTATATGAAATATTACTTTTTAAATTTTGGGCATTACAAATCATCTCCCCTTAAAGGAATTTCGTCCTCGAAATTCAATTGATTCATTTGTGTTCCCTATTGTTATGATACATATGAAGAGTTACTTCGATGATATCCTTCTCCCCTTAAAGGAATAAATGTCATAAAAAGACTCTTCTCATCCAAGCTTGTTCCCATACCCATTTACATTTCTATATTCATGTATCAACTTATGTCTAGGATTAGTGGTGCTAAGAATCGTGCAGATAATAACCTGCTTAAACCCGAGATGCAAATGAAGTTTGTCAATCGCTTATTTCTAGATACAAACTAGCAATTGAATCATCTTCGTGTACATAAACTACTGATTGTGATTTCCCTAATTATAGCTCTATAGATCGGAAGAGCACACAAAATATTTCTAACGTCACTTTTTCAAGAATACACTTAAAATTTCTAGTAAGACACACATTTTCAATATTTTCTATACCAAAATTGCCTCATGTCTCAAAAAAAGTATCTTGTACATCTACAAGAAACTTACAAAAATACGATCTCAATCTGTAATGGTGGTTGATTTAATTCAAAATCTCTAATAAGAAATTTCCAAATATCTTTTAAGTTATTCTATTATCAAGATGTGCTTATATCCTCGACTCTTTATATTTACTTGAATATCACCTTATGTGGTTCATATGACCAAAAACTCATGTTTAGTACAAACAGTACTTACTTTATTAACGTAAGTTCTGAAATTTACCTTGGCAAATTCATCAATCTTATATTTACTGTGCCTTATGGATAGAATTTCTCATAATTAGACAAGTAGTTTAAGGGAATTCAAAGTACACAATCTTTTAGGTACATAAATTAAACACCACCATCGTAATTTAGTATTATCATACTTCTTGACCATATGCCTTCCTTAATCTCATATGTATATATGCTAACTATCACCCACTATTCAAGTTTCACAAGAATTCAAAGCTTAATAATTCCAAGATGCTTGACTTACATAAATCTCAATATCCATAAAGGTTTCTCATGGGAATCTATTTACCTTATTATCGTATTTCATTCGTCAATTAAAATCATTAATAGTTGACTAATAACTTAAAAGATTTCAAAATACTAGATTTATTTATACCCAAAAGTTACTCCGGCATCTAGTACATAAATATTATCAACATGTTTATGACACATGTCTCTTAATATCACTAGATCTCCATTATACTTATCAGCTAAACTTAATCCTCAACGAATTCATATATTTCGTATACTCATAAAGGTATTAAAATTAATACATCATACTAATCAATTATTCATCTTTGACATATTAATAAGAGTACAAATAAAATATTTTCATCGTCAAACTTTCACGTGGTTTGAGATTTGCCATTCACCTAATTGAGTGTTATTGAAATAATCTTGATACCATTGTTCACATCTCTAAATCTTTGGATAATACTTTTTTGAATGATAACCTTTGTATTATGATATCTACAAAATTCCGCCAACTGTTTTATAAAATCCAAAACTTAAAATCCACAATTTATTATTAACATAATCTTAATTATCCTAAGATATTATTCATTTATCATATCATGAATCATATCCTATGATTATAGCAACCTTAATAGTGCTATATGATTTTTAGAACTACTAACTGTAATAGTGTTGCCAGTACATTATTTCATATATATCTTGCTTTAATAATAATTTCTCTAGCAATCTTATTTTCCACTCACTACTTATAGTATTAAGGACGGATCACATATATCCCACTTCCAATTTCAATGTCACATTCATATCACATAATTATAAGGTATCACTAAGATCATATATACTTCAAACCTTATGTTATTGAATACAAAATAAAATTAAATCAATGTATCAATTCTTTTAGTCTCATTGAGCAAAAATACCATCAAATTCAAGCATTCACGTTTCCCTCTTTTAACCCAAAAATACACAATATTTAATGACATTGTAACTTCCACCATACTTTCGCTTAGTATAGCTCTGATCGATCACATATGATATTCCTTATTGACAATGTTATACCACATTTTTTTTTTTTGCTTATAAAGTTTTCTGAATAACCATTATGAAATATTATCCAAATCAATATAAGTCACAACTAATTAAAACAAATTTGATTATCCAATCCCTATGTGGTGACTTATGAATAATTGTTTTACCATATGTCATCAATACTACTATTATATTATTACTCATAAGGATGTCACAATGATTATAAATTCCTAATATCCCATATCATTGGGATTTAACCTAAAATTGAATTATTTTCGCAAAATTTTCTTTGATTAATATCATTATTAGAATACAACAATCTCTATGTTAGCCAAGACAGTAGTTCGTAATCTGTTCTGTACTTCTGTACAAGATCACACGGGCCTAATTCACACTCGAACTCAGAAGATCACTTTTAGATTCAACTTAAGATGGCCAAATCATTCATACATAGGCCAACAAAATAAGCAATTAATCTTGGTCTTTTTATATCCTTGCTGACAGTACATAAGTTATTTCCTTTGAATCATTTAATTTAATATTTATATTTTGAAATTCTATTTACATATTACATTTTAGTTAGATATATCTCACATTTGACTAATGTGTTTGAATTACATGAAAATAGATATATCAATCTTGATTTGAATATTACTTTTCTTTATTATTATATTTTTCCTTTTAATCATTTAATTTAATAATTTTATTTTGAGACTCTATCTATATATTACAATTTCATTAGATATATATCATATTTACCTAATTGATTTTAATTTTACTTTGTTCAATTGTGTAATTTTATTATTTTATATTCTCATACTCCATTATATTTTATTTTGTCAGTATAATATGTCCGTAAAACGCACGAGTGTGAAGCATATTGTGTCCATGAAACGTGCAAGTGTGAAACTAATATATATTATACTATAGGATTTTATTATCTTTAAATGAAATAAAAAATAGGAATTAATAAAAAAATTATTGGTTCAATTATTATACTTTTCTTTTTAACTATTTAATTTAATATTTTTATTTTGAGACTCTATCTACATATTACATTTTAATTAGATATATCTTATATTTGTCTAATGGATTTTAATTACATGAAAATAGATAATATATCAATTGAGATTTCAAGATGATTATTATTATTATTATATTTTTCCTTTTAATAATTTAGTTTAATATTTTTTTGGGATTCTATCTACTATTACATTTTGGTTAGATATATCTCATATTTGCCTAATGAATTTTAATTTTACTTTGTTCAATTATATAATTTTATAATTTTATGTTCTCATACTCTATTGTATTTTACTTTGTCACTATAATATGTCCATAAAACACATGGTTGTGAAGCATATATAGTATGTCTGTAAATATATTAGTGTGAAACTAAATATAGAATTACGTTATCGAGTTTTATTGTATTTAAAGGAAATAAAAAGTAAGAATTAATAAAAAACTATTGATTCATCGAGATACCGATAGACTAATAACAAGAATTTAAAACTATGTCAACAAAATAAAAAATTGATTGTATGCTACTTGTAAATATACGATGCACATTAATTTTATACAGATTGTATTTTTCATTCTCTTTATAACATTAAGCTTGACAAGTATAATTATGTTATATTTTTTGTATGAAATTCTTTAGAACTCTGTTGCACGGGTGGAAATCTAGTTATATATGAAATACAAGTAAACTCAGAATACCAATTTTTCTATGAAAATTGATCAGACTCTATTTTTTGGAGTCTGATACCTCACATGGCATCCAATTAGGAGAATTAATAAAAAAAAAAACTATTGATTCATCGAGATATCGATAGACTAATAACAAGAATTTAAAACTATATCAACAAAATAAAAAATTGATTGTATGCTACTTGTAAATATACGATGCACATTAATTCTATACAGATTGTATTTTTCATTTTCTTTATAACATTAAGTTTGACAAGCATAATTATGTTATATTTTATGTATGAAATTCTTTAAAATTCACGGGTGGAAATCTAGTTATATATGAAATACAACTCAACTTAGAATAATAATTTTTCTACAAAAATTGATTAGACTCTATTTTTTAGAGTCTGATATCTCACATGGCATCTAATTATGAGAAAATTGTCCCCACACAGTGTAAAAGTAATTATATGTTTTTTTACCATTTTCTGGGGCCCCAACTAATTCTTTTTAGGACTCTTTTTTTTACCACCCCACCCCTACTTCCCACACCGACCCCCAAATCCAAAAATTCAAATTCGAAGCAATCTACCATCCATTCCCTCCCGTCGACGTCCCGGGACGCTTCTCCACTTTCTACAGACGCAGGCCCCCAGATAAGAACACCCATTAGGAGCATTCCACTGCCCCAAAATCAGAACTGAGCCCCAACCAATTTTAGCCGCACTACAGCCCAGCAGAGCCTCCGTTGAAGTCTCTCAATGTCGCTAAAAAGTTTCCCACGCAAGTCAGGCCCCCCAATTTCGAAACCACAGGTACCTACTGGTTGAAGAAAAGGTTGGTCTACATACTGACTTTAGAACAATAAGTAGATTATTTCGGGGAGAACAGGGATTTTTCTATCGAATTGTTATCATAGATAGGTGATATTAGTTCTGCTTTAGCAACCTTTGCATTTGATTTAGGGCATCCCAATTGATTATTGAAGCAATCAACCTTAGAGATATGACAATTATATGCAATGAATAAGCTTAAACAATTTACTTATTAAATCGATATGTAGGTTTCACATTATATGCTTGTTTACCCAAGAAGAGGACTGCAAGATAAATTTAGATGGTATATATCACCTTGGACCTCATCCTAGTTTTATGTTCCTGTGCTGACTTTATTTGTCTTGCTTGTGAAATTGTTCTTGTCATGAAAATTAACAATAAATTTTGTCGGTTGTCTATCACAATTAATAGTGCCATTTCGTTTATTATTTGTTAAATTTACTATGTCTCTTAAACAAAACTGATGAGGAAAAAAAACATGATTTTGGTATGAACATCTCTGTTTAAGTTCTGATTTGATGGAACTTCAACCACTGTTATTGTGAAATGATGCTTTTCTTGTGCATGAATGTAGCCCTTTAAACGATCGTTGATTGAGCTAAGTGTGGCATTTTTTCCCTCTATTCTGATCTTGGTCCAAAGTTTATCTTGAGAAGTCATTGACTACCTCAAACTAGTTGTGTTTACTCTGGGGACAAATATTAAACTCTCCAAGCTTTAAGACAACCTAGAAAACTTTTGCTAATGTTTTATGGGTTCACTCACTTTCTCACATTTTCTTTTCCCAGTTTCCCCCCTTAACCTGGTTGATTTTAGCTCTAATGTACTTTTCTGGTGCTCTGGAAAATTAACTATCTTACACTTCTGAGCAGATTTTAGCACAAAAAGAAACAAAGTTATTGCCTTTAATGTCGGCCAACTTTGATCCAAAAATTCTCTTTTTCTAAATGGTTTTCATCCGACGCTCCTACATGTGGGCTGTGGCACACTCTTTCCCACACGACGCTCTTCCGATCTGACATTTGTAAGGGGAAAAGATAGAATCATTTTGTGATTGATAATGGAGTGGATTACCAAATGAACTTATTCTGACAATTATAGTTCTAACATGAACTCATTTTTTGAATCTGTAGAGGACAAAAGGAGCTGCAAGTAATAAAAGCCATAAGAAGCTAATGGCCCATGTTGCTGGTTTTCAATCTAATATGCAGAATTTATCTTGGACACACATATTACTTGCCAAATTTTGCTCCACATAGAAGGGTGTTATCATTGCCATTGAAGGATATGCTTCATTTCCAACCAAATCCGCCATTGATGCATGTTATTGGAAGCAGAATTTTGTGCAATTGACATCCGTAACTGTATGTGCAATTGTCATTCCTGTATCTAAAATTGTTGTATGTGCATATGCTAGAAATTCTTGTATGTATAGGGATGGGAAAGGCCATGGAAGTTTTCTTTTTGACAACAAAGAATGACAATCTGCATATGTGATGAAATGTATTTTAAAATTCTTGGATATTTTTTATTATCTTATTCAGGGTATGTAAGAGTGTGCGTTTTCTATATATAAAAAAAACAAGTATGCGTTTTCAAGTTTTTCATCTGTTAAGTGATTAAAGTATTGTTGCTTGCTTACCGACCAATATTGCATCTGCTGTGGAAATTATTGTGATTCATGCTGTTTCTTGAACTTCATTTAAATAGCCTGGCACTTCTAATGGAAGGAACGGTTAGAAATTTAGCTTGTCAACATGCTTAATGTCTATTTGACAGCCAGTTATGATTGATTTCAATAATATAGTGTGAAATGTTATTGATTTCAATTATACTTTATTATAATGTAGTTGACAAACGGAACCTAAACTCTTAAGAATTACCCTATTATGATGTGCATTTGGTAAATCAGTGCCAAGTCCTAAAATTTGCTAATAGCTTGATGAAACCCCCTTTTTACCCCTTTTATTTTACTTAGTGAATAATTCACACGTTTAAGAGTTTTTCTATTCTGATTTTCTGTGAAAGTTTGTGTCTCATTGTGAGGAAGACTTGGCGTTAAAACAATAGCTGGTGTTATAAAGACGTAGATCTTGTGAGTTTTGAATGAACAATAATTTGTATTTGGTAAATTAGTGCTAAGGCCTAAAAATTGCTAATAGCTTGATGAAACCCTCTTTTCGCCCTTTTACTTAGTGAATAATTAACAGGTTTAATGGTTTTTGTTTTCCCATTTTTTATGAACGTTTGAGTCTCTGTCTGAGGAGACTTGGCGTTAGAACAGCAGCTAGAATTGTACGTGGGTTTCACGATTCGGATCCTAGATTGTAGAAAGTTGCACTCGAGAGCATGAGGTTTGTGCTTCTTATTAACTAGGAAGCACCGACACGCTCGGAAGGCCGGCGAGTCAGTGTCGGACACGTATCGGACAAGGACACGAGCCGACACGAGCTTGACACGCATCGGACACGGCCGGAACTGTGTCGGAAAGCTGGAGGATGAAGAAGACGAGTAGGAACCGTGTCGGACGCGGGAAGAGGGTGAGGAAGACGTGTCCTACCTACCTTGTACGCTAGAAGAGACCGGAAATTAGAGGACCTACTGAAAATATGGATAGAACCTGGCCAAGTGGCGGCTCCGACACGGCTGATTTGTTTAGCGAGCAGAGAGGAAGCCAGGCAGCACTGAGGAAGAAGACGTCTGTTTGTGATTTGTGGTTGTGACCTAATTTCAAAAGTTGGGTCAAATATATTAACTTGGGCCAGATTTTTTTATGAAGAGTTTAGGTCCAATACTTAAAGCCCAAATATAAAAAGTCAGTAAGTTATTTTTAAAAAAACAAAATTGACAACTTTTACTTAATAATAATTACAAAAAAATTAAAAATAATATAAAAATAAATAATAATATATTATTAAAAAAAATATTATTTTATTTGATGTGTCGGCAACGTGTCGTGTCAGCATTTTTTTGAAAAATCACGTGTTGGCGTGTCTGTGTCGTGTTGTGCTGTGTCGTGTCCGATGCACGTGTCTGTGTCGGTGCTTCCTAGCTTATTAATATTAGTGCTTTTCATGGGATGATATGTGTTTCTTATTTATTTTTTCTTAATTTGCTCTGATAATTAAATATCTAATTACTTATATGGGTTTAAATTAATGCTGAAATCTTCATGTTCAAGTAGATAAATTGGCTTTTTCTTAATTTTATGTCAACCAAACCTCTATTTTATTGAGCTAAAGATGCCTATTTTTAATATGTCAAGATGCTACTGGAGGGGAACAGGAGAGTGCCTAGTTGAGGTCTCTTATTATGTCTGTTTTCGCATTCCTCATTTCTTAGTTTTACTTATTTTTCTGAAATCACTGGGTTTTATGTTCATTAAGTTTGGCATTTTTACAAGTTTGGATGGATTGGGATATGTCATGCGCTTGTTTATTATAGTTCCTTTTATGCATCTATTCGCATGATACTTAATGTTTTTAGGACTCTTGATCTCTAGGTAACAGCTATCAGGATATAATGCACTATAATAAGAAGCCGTTTTACCTCAAAGGTCTGGAAGAAGATTCCCGTATGATGGATGCTTACCCTATGCATTCAGTATGTACATTTCCTTTCTTTGTTATTTTTTTATGAATACAAGGCACATCTATGATTTTGTTCTCTTCATATAATGGGCATATTATTTTTAGTATGCTACAATTTTTCAAAACGCTTTCTTGTTATACAAAATATTTGTTTGCAGTTGAATCATGTATTGAAAAGTAAGGACCTCATGACAAGGAATGAAAGCAACTTGGCTGAGAATCAAGAGATCTTGGAGGATGAAATTCTTAACGGCAGTGCTTATCTTGATTCCACTATTGATGTGATTTTAATTGCATGCGGTGATACTACTTTTCGATTTTGTTGAACTTACTTTCAAACTTTATTAGGATGTCGCGATTTCCATTGGACACCGTTGTGATATAAATAGATGTCTAATTTCTTTAGTGTTTGGAAGATTTATTCAACCATAGTTTTAATTTTGTGACTACAAAATTTGTTTATAATTTTACAAACTTTTCAATTCTATCGATGTAAATAAAAAGAACAAAAAGAAAAAAGCGAATTATTACCCACACAAGAATAAACTATTAACCACATTTAATTTGTCACACCGGCGCATAATTCTTATAACTTCTAGTGTTTATGTCATTTGATAAATTAACAATAAATAAATAACCCGATGAAATTTTGTCATCCAATTAAAATAGAAGTACAAACATTATAACTCACTAAAATTCAAGAATGTGACCACAACTTCAATTCACTTTCATTCCAAAGTTTGGGTAAAGAAATGTATTTATAGTATAGTTTAGCTACAGATATTTTAACTCTGTAGGCATCAAGACTACATTTCAGTTAAGTAATTAATTAGGAAGCGAGTGTAGATACTACAATTTTATTTGTTGTTAAGACTACTTAGAAAACCTAGACATTTTATGAAATTACTTCTTGGTTAGACTAGTTGTACAAATATATAAAGTTACTAAGACATTATTTCTTCTCATTTGCTTTTGATAAAGAACAATTAGCAAATATAAAGTAGAACTCAACTTTATCTAAAGTATCTAAATCCATAAATCTGTTAATATCGTATTAGAAAGAAAATACATAGAGATAAAATTCTTCTTTTTAGATCGGAAACATAATTATACTAAAAGATTTTGCTTTAGAGTATCCCAATATTCACACTTATTATATCATTATAATGATTATTCTTCATAACCCTGAAGGTCCGTTTCCCAGTGACGTACAAGTAATTGCTATCCTCTGAAGACACCATCCAAAAGTTTAAGTTATCTTTGTAAACTTTTCTTTACAAAACCTACCAATGGTAAAATGGAAAGGATGAACCAAAGGTCCAGTGAGCAATATTTACACATGTAACATGATTTTTGAAAACATGATATAATTTCAAAGTTTCTTTTTTCTTTTGGAAAACATGACATGACTTTTGGGCCTTGATTGCACATGTTGATTTTACCCGGAGCGCTCATTTTAATCATAACATGAATAACATGAATCGGATATACATAAACTTGTCACATGCTCATGCACTTGTTAGCATGATCATGAGCGTAAACTTGTACATACTGTACATGACACTCTCGGTACAAAAGTGACATGTGAATCCGATTTAAGCATAGCTTGACTTGCAGAGGTAAGATCCAACTAGTGCAATCCATGAAAAGTTTTTCATGCTCGTAATGTACTTATAATGACAACATCTTAAATATGACCTGACATCTAATGTCATAACACTTCTTGCATTATACTCATTTCACTTTATAAATATGGCATAAAAGTGCACAATTCATAATTCAAAAGGCATAAAAAGATATAATGATTCAAACCACATGAAAGAACACATAAGAAGAAAGTGCAAACATCAATAGTATAACACATAAAAGAGATAATCTTTCAAAACACATAAAAGAGCACATAAAGAGGTGTAAACATCACTCACAGTTACTGCTTGGTCGCCCTTTACGACCTACAATCAAAAGCATATTCATCTTCAACAAACTTGCATTCTGCTCCGTCACGTATTAAGACTTGGATTAATCAGGTGTTGAGACTTAATCCTGTTTCAGTTTTTCCACTTGCAGGTTTTAAGCATATTTTGGTTTATTTCATGACTAAACTCTAGTTTCTCTTTTCTTTAGGATGAGTCCTCATAATACTTCAATGAATATGATAATTTCTTGAATTCTAACCTCAATTAGGGTGACCTCAAAGTAATTCTTTCCTTTTCTCAATTTAATTTCCTTCTTATTTTTCTCTACTACTCCTCCTTGTATTTTATTCTTGTATAGTATGTGTGTTAGCACATCTATAATTAGGTGGTGAAAATATTAAGAAAAGTGGAGAGAGTTTGAGAGAGAGAGAGAGAGAGAGAGAGAGAGAGCTTGTGATCAAGAGTGGTAGAAGAGAGATTGGAGAGGTGTACTTATAATGAAAATTTTCTCTCTATTTATAGGAAATACCTCCAATGCCATGTTGCCAAGTGTCATTCTTAGATTGGCCATTGTTAATACATCTTTGCCCACAGAATTTCATTTCAAAACCATGTACTCAAAACCATGTGATCAAAACCATGTGCTCGAAGCCATGTGCTCAAAACTATGTGCTCGAAGCCATGTGCTCAAAACCATGTGCTTGTGCTTAATTAATTTGAAATCTCATTCGAAGTCCATTTAACTAAATTGAATTCTCACTTGAGGTCCACAATTATGTATAATTCCATTTCTTAAGGCTCCTTTTTACAATTTATTTGGGTTGTGAAATGACTTCTCTTTAACATACTTATTAATCATTATGAAGCTTTCAATACCCATTTTCATGTGGACCTAATAAAACTGAAATCCAACTCTTATAGGAAATGTTTTTAATAATGAAAATAGGGGGCTTTAACAGCCATTTTCATAAATTATTTTATGATGATCTATTAGATAGAATTACAATTGGTTAGATCCTTCTTAAAGTAGACTTATAAGGCTCCAAATTTGGTTTAGTATTCATCTTTAAATTCTCATGGGGTTTCATTGAAATTCAGTCTAGAAAAACCCCACTCAACTTATCTTTTATGTTGGTAACCTCTCGAGCGCTGTAGAGCTTGAAGTGTCAAGACCTGATTTCCAGCTTATACTTTTCATTAAGACAAGCAGCCAATTGTCAACACCTAAAAAATTAAGATGCGGATGCCTGAACCATTTTTATCAAAATTTTCACTTTTATTATTTCTTTTTCCTCCATTTTCTTCATTCTATAATTAATACTCATTTATTACAACATGTTACATCATGGTTTTGGTTGGGTCGTTACAATCTATCCCTCTTAAAATAATTTCGTCCTCAAAATTAACTTGAAAGTAGTTTGAACTTTTATACTTCGTGTTTCCTTTCTTTTTCTATCTTCCTATTTCATTTTCTTCTATTTTTTTAATTTTTTTTGAAAATCTTAGAAAAATATAAGTTCTTAAGAAAATATATTTATATTCTGTCCGAACATTTGGCAATTATCTTAGAGGTTTCCTTAGGACAAACATGTAAAATATTTAAGTTTGGATGAAATATAATATAAAGAAAAGTAATGTATAGGTAACTTTGTTTTTAAAGATAAATTATACCTGCAATGTTGTCATCGTCATCTACAGCTTTAGAGCCAATCACGGTAAAAACTCTTCTAGCTTGAAGGAATTGAATCTTCTTTTCTTCAGGACAATCCTTAATTAAATGCCCATCTTTTCCACAATGAAAACATTGTCCTAACTTTTCCACAATGAAAACATTGTCCTAACTTCCATCGGCATTGACCCCAGTGTCGCTTCCCACAAGTTTGACATATAGGATATGTCATTTCATTAGGTCCAGTGTTTGTGTTACTTTTCTTTGCTAGGGGTTGTGATTTTGGACTATTTTGGTTTTCTTGAAATGTTGTAGAATTTTTAGCTCTAATCTCCCGCACTTTCCTAATTTTTTCTTCGGCATGTTCAGCAATTAGAGCTCGATCTAGGATTTGTGAAAAAGTCACATCTCGTATTCTAGCCATTAGTACATCTCTTTCTAATTCTGGCTTTAAAACCTCAATAAAACAATTTATTTTGAGTTCAACTGTCCCAATCACATGGGTTGCAAATCTAGAAAACTCCTCAAACTTCTTACTATAATCAGCAATAGACATTGAGCCTTGGTAAAGTTGGATAAATTCATTTAATTTTTGATTTTTAGCAGTAGAAGAGAAATATTTATCTCAGAAGTTTTCACAAAATTCTTTCCAACTAATTTTACTGTTTCACCAATCCTAACTAAAGTATCCCACCAATAGCCAGCGCTACCTCTTAACATGAAAGTTTCACATTTCACCTTTTCTGACTCAAGGATATGAGCATAAATGAACATTCTTTCCATAGTTTGTATCCCATTTTCAGCATCAATGTCTTTCGCAACCTCAAATATAGGGGGATTGACTCGACGAAATCAATCAGTTGCCATTTCTTTTTCTTTTCTAGCCTGGCTTGACTCACCATTTGCATTCTCGCTACTACTATAACTAAGTAACTGATTAATCTGATGCGCTTATTGTCTAACAAGACAGCTTAGATGATCTAGTGATGCAGAGGTATTATCCTTGGACATTTCAACCTATTCAAGTAAAATAAACTAATCAACTTTCAAAACTCCATTGGTTAAATCATAGGCCGTTTAAGTTCATGTAAGGTATATTGGTTTATTCATGATGTCAATTTCAAGAATGATATTATGCATTAGAATTACTTTTCTTGGTAATCAATCACCTGACAAGTCGCGAATGAAATTGTGAAGTGTTAAGATCCTGCCATCTGAAGCATCAAGACTCTGTTTAAAAGATATCCATAGATGCCAAAGCCTAAAATATTAAGATCTCAACATTCTGTCTCAACAATAGAATTAGTTATGGCCATATATTTAAAGCTGCCCCTATTTTAGAGTTTTCCCAAAATTGAGTGTGTTGAGATACTATACTAAATTAGCACATAACAACATTAAAACTTACCGTCTTGGAGAGCCCCCGAGATGGCATACTTGTACTCCATTGGTAGGAACGTATTGCTCTAATACCAACTTGTCATCCCCGCACATAATTCTTATAACTTCTAGTGTTTATGTCATTTTATAAATTAACGATAAATAAATAACCCGATGAAATTTTGGTCATCCAATTAAAATAGAAGTACAAACATTATAACTCACTAAAAGCATTAATTCAAGAATGTGACTACAACTTGTATTCACTTTCATTTCAAAGTTTGGGTAAAGAAATGTATTTATAATATAGTTTAGCTACCAATATTTTAACTCTGTAGGCATCAACACTACATTTCAGTTAAGTAATTAATTAGGAAGTGAGTGTAGATACTACAATTTTATTTGTTGTTAAGACTACTTAGAAAACCTAGATATTTTATGAAATTACTTCTTGGTTAGACTAGTTGTACAAATATATAAAGTTACTAAGACATTATTTCTTCTCATTTCCTTTTGATAAAAGAACAATTAGCAAATATAAACTAGAACTTAACTTTATCTAAAGTATCTAAATCCATAAGTCCGTTAATAGCGTATTAGAAAGAAAATACATAGAGATAAAATTCTTCTTTTTACAAACATAATTATACTAAAAGATTTTACTTTAGAGTATCCCAATATTCACACTTATTGTATCATCATAATGACTATTCTTCATAACCCCGAAGGTCCGTTTCCCGGTGACGTACAAGTAATTGTCATCCTCCGAAGACACCATCCAAAAGCTTGAGTTATCTTTGTACACTTTTGTTTACAATACCTACCATTGGTAAAATAGAAAGGGTGAACCAAAGGTCCAGTGAGCAATATTTACAAATGCAGCATGATTGTTTAAAACATGATATAGTTTGAAAAGTTTCTTTTTTCTTTTGGAAAACATGACGTGACTTTTGGGTCCTGATTGCACATGTTGATCTTACCCTGAGGGCTCATCATAATCATAACATGAAAAACATGAATCAGATGTACATAAACTTGTAACATGCTCATGCACTTGTAAGTATGATCATGTGAGTAAACTTGTACATACCGTACATGACACTCCCGGTACAAAAGTGACATGTGAATCCGATTTAAGCATAGCTTGACTTGCAGAGGTAAGCTACATCTAGTGCAATCCATGAAAAGTTTTACATGCTCATGAAGTACTTGTAATGACAACATCTTAAATATGACCAGACATCTAATGTCAACACTTCTTGCAATTGTCATGAACTAGTAATAACATCATCTTGTACATGTCATTATAAAATCTCATATCAAAGCATTATACTCATTTCACTTTATAAATATGGCATAAAAGTGCACAATTCATAATTCAAAAGGCATAAAAAGATATAATGATTCAAACCACATAAAAGAACACATAAGAAAGTGCAAACATCAATAATATAATACATAAAAGAGATAATCTTTCAAAACACATAAAAGAGCACATAAAGAGGTGTAAATATCACTCACAGTTACTGCTTGGTCGCCTTTTACGACCTACAATCAAAAGCATATTCATCTTCAACAAACTTGCAATCTGCTCCGTCAGGTATTAAGACTTGGATTAATCAGGTGTTGAGACTTAATCCCGTTTCAGTTTTTCCACTTGCGGGTTTTAAGCATATTTTGGTTTATTTCATGACTAAACTCTAGTTTCTCTTTTCTTTAGGATGAGCCCTCATAATATTTCAATGAATATGATAATTTCTTGAATTCTAACCTCAATTAGGGTGACCTTAAAGTAATTCTTTCCTTCTCTCAATTTAATTTCCTTCTTATTTTTCTCCACTACTCCTCCTTGTATTTTATTCTTGTATAGTATGTGTGTTAGCACATCTATCATTAGGTGGTGAAAATATTAAGAAAAGTAGAGAGAGTTTGAGAGAGAGAGAGAGAGCTTATGATCAGGAGTGGTAGAAGAGAGATTGGAGAGGTGCACTTATAATGAAAATTTCCTTTCTATTTATAGGAAATACCTCCAATGCCATGTTGCCAAGTGTCATTCTTAGATTAGCCATTGTAAATACATCTTTGCCCATAGAATTTCATTTCAAAATCACGTGCTCAAAACCATGTGCTTGTGCTTAATTAATTTGCATTTTCATTTGAAGTCCATTCAACTATATTGAATTCTCACTTAAGGTCCACAATTATGTATAATTCCATTTCTTAAGGCTCTTTTTACAATTTATTTGGGTTGTGAGATGACTTCTCTTTGACATACTTAATACATCATTATGAAGCTTTCAATACCCATTTTCATGTGGACCTAATAAAACTGAAATTGAACTCTTATAGGAAAAGTTATTAATAATCAAAGTAGGGGTGTCTAACATAGTTTCTGGATTTCGTCATTCCTGAATGCCATTTTCATAAATTATTTTTTGATGTTCTATTAATTAAAATGACAGTTGGTTAGATCCTTCTTAAAGTAGACTTGTAGGGCTCCAAATTTGGTTTAGTATTTGTCTTTAAATTCTCATGGGGTCTAATTGAAATTTAATCTAGAAAAATGCCACTCAACTTATCTTATATGTTGGTAAAGTCTCGAGCACTGCAGACCTCAGATTGTCCAGACCTGATTTCCAGCTTATACTTTTCATTAAGAAAAGCAGCCAACTGTCAAGACCTAAAAAATTAAGATGCGGAGACTTGAACCATTTTATCAAGATTTTCACATTTATTATTTTTTTTCCCTCCATTTCTTCATACTATAATTAATACTCATTTATTACAACATATTACATCATGATTTTGGCTGGGTCATTACATCATTTCTTTTACCAACATATAAGAATGCTTTTACCGACACATATTTACTGTTACCTACATAATAAATTTACTTTTACCCACACAATAAATTACACGTAAGCATCCACATCACTAGCCACGTCATATGGCGCGTCATTGCCCAGGTTATGTGGCAAATCATCATCTAGTCTTGCCACGTCAGGTGCCATGTCACCTTCAACATCACCTTTCACATCACTATCTATGTCAATATTAATATGTGGCAGCCCCATTACCCGCATATATGACAATATTTACTTACACATATATGTGTAGGTAAACGTATAACATTTACCCACACATATATCTATGTGTGGATAAAAACTTTCCTCTACAGATCGATAGCCACACATGTTGATTCTTACATTATGTGTGGGTACTCGTGCTTACTCACACATAACTATATATTTACCCACACTTACATCTCTTCCTATATCTCTTCTTTTATCCAAAAATGCATATCCATGTTCAACCTCATAATAAACCATTAACCTCAATCACAGACTATATCATGATGAAATTGGGCACTTTAAGTACCCTAGGGATCCAAAAGTCCACAGCTAAACTCTACATGTCCCTTCCCTTTTATTTCTTTTGGGATAATTCATTATATCCACTTTGATAATAAAAAACTTGAGGAATAACCCCCTCACAATTGGCACAAGAACATTCTTGTCAAGTGCAAATCAAATAAAAAATCTTAAAAGAATAATTTCTCCAACATTCCTCTCTTTTTTTAGAAGACAAGAAACGTGCAATCCGCATATCATAATGGTTCAACATACAATACTCACTCAATGAAAACATAGTACTTAACAATCAACCACGTCTAATACCATGTTAGCATCAAACTTGAATCATATAATAAATATCTTTCCCAATCACATGCAATCCAACTTTATAGATGTAATAAAATGCAAATAAGCTAAGAAATCACTTATTTGGCCGGTGGACTCCAAATAACTATCAAGCATATGTACATTAGGCGGTCTACAAAGTCATATAAACCATGCTCTGATACCACTCAAATTTAACACCCCAAACTATTTTTGTAAATCCTTCCATATTATACCATAGAATAAATCTCCCAAGGAATAAAACATGGGTGAACCAAAAATTTCAGATGTTCAATCACAAATTATTTTTGTTAAACTTAAATACATGAAGTAAATTTTGAGATATGTGTATATTAGTAATAAACAAGATAGTTTAAGGAAAACTATAGACTAGATAGTTTAAGGACCTTTAAAAAATTCATACAGAGTTTCAAAACAACAGTGTTTCATTTAACTTTTACATACTACATTTATGGGCGGACCACAGTGAATGATCCAAAATTATCCAGACGCAATGGCTACATGCAACTTTGTTGGATATCCTAATCTATTCATCACTTTTACTTGTAATCCAAATGCCCAGAGTTTGTTCATTTCATCCAGAGTAGGAGATTGAAGATAGAAGATCAACCTAACATAGCATGCATAGTTTTTAAGATGAAGTTGGACCAACTAATCAAAGACTTATGATACAGCAAAGTTCTTGGAAACGTTCGGTCACGTTGGATTATTATATGATTACATTTACTCTGTATGATTATATTTTGAAAATGTAAAAAGATATACTAAAAAAAAAAAGTTTTACTAAAACTTATTCACTAATTGCAGTAATGTATATCATTGAGTTTCAAAAACGTGGTTTACCCCATGCTCACATACTTCTTGGGATGGAGAATTGTCTACAAAATCCTACTGGTGATGACATTGATAAGATAATTTTAGCTAAGTTTCCAAATGAAGTAGATGATCCTTTTTATCATGCAGCTATTAGGGATTTTATGATGTATGGTCTGTATGGAACTGCAAGGAAAAATTCTCTGTCCATGAGGGAAGGCAAGTGTTCAAAGTATTTCCAAAAAATTTTAACGTAAGCTACTGATTTGGACAAAGATGGTGATCTTGTTTACAAACATAAGAATAAGTGGTCACACTGTAAAAAAAAAAAGAAAAGAAAAGAAAAGAAAGGATGTTGATTTAGATAACAGATTTGTCGTACCTCACAACCGTAACCTCCTACTGAAGTACGGTGCTCATACAAATATTGAATGGTGTAATCAATCAAGATCTATTAAGTACCTACTCAAGTATGTGCACAAAGGCCATGATCGCGTAACAATAAGTTTCTATGAAAGTTCTAACAGTGATTCCTCATAAATAAAGATGTATTATGACTGTAGGTATCTTTCAACGTGTGAAGCTACTTGGAGAATGTCACGCCCTAGCTAATTTTACAATATTTTCTAATATTAACAAATTCCATAGCGGAAGCTTCAATACAAATAGCGAGGACGAGACGTACAAAACAAACAAATAGCTTTTGACTTGATAAAGCTAATTACTTAAACTAATAAGTCGTAAGTTGTTATATTTTAAAAAATTATTGCAACTTAGTTTCTCAACAAAATGCAAAAAAACTCAACAAGTTATAGTAATAGGTATTTTTTCATTGATCACCAAAACGAGTAAAATTAATCTTTTCTAGACAAATTATTGGAAAGCTATTATGCTAGAAGATAAGTTGCTATTGTTATATAAAATTAGAAATACATTTATTGAGAGGTGGACATATTTGTTAATACAAAAGGTATTAAATTCATAATATTTTCAAAGACATGTTTTCACTACATGCAAAACTCTACTCTCTTCGAGAGCCTGCTCCAACCCATGGCTTGCCTTGCTTTTCAAATATCATATCTTCAATCATCTATAAAATTGTAGAAATAAGGGAATGAGTATGAAGTACTCAGTAAGCAACGAAGCACTTTGATTCACCTTTTATTTAAAAGATTTATTTTCAAGAAAACCATTCAATGAACAAAGCTTTTCAATGTCCAAATGGGCCCTATCACTAGTTAAACTACTACCCGTAGTGCACGCAAGATTCATATAAATTCAATTATGGCCATATACAATTAAGTGAATTCACAATTAACATCGGCTGCCGAAGTTTCAATTCAAAGCAAAAACCACGCTAATCTTCCCTATCCCGAGATCATTGAATAAGTCATAATGTAGGAAACAATTCAAGTCAAGTCAATATAAAACGGGTATAGCAACTAGTGATTCCAATGTAATAAATCAATCTTTCTCTTCAATGCATCAAAATCCATGTTCATTTCATGGAAATCATCAATCAAAATACATGCTTATCTTATCAAAACTTCATGAATGTAGAAAGGGAATTAAAGCATTAGTTGCTTACTTCTTTAACTTGATTTTTCCAAAGATTCTTTGAGTTGTTGATAAATGTCCTCGAAACCTCCATTTTCCTTGATCAAAGTGGTATTCCAAGTTGTATTTATTATATATATGAAGAGAGGTTATTTCCAAGTGCAAAACCAAGTGTTTAGTAGGCTTTAAGGGTTGTTTTCCTCCTCTCACTTTATTTAGACGAATTTCTTTTATTTTTGAAGCTCTTGATATTCACTAACAAGAAGCAACGTATGGGAAGAAAGAGCCAAGATATGGAAGTAGAGAGGAAGGGAGAGATATGGATATGGAAATGGAGAGGAAAGGGTAAGAGGTTTAGTTGGGAGGCTTGAGAAATCTTCACCTTTTTCCCTCCTATTTACAGCCGCTAAAAATATCCGGACTTAGCTTTCGTTTTAATAAACTTTTGAGTTCCACCAACTAAAACGTGGCACATGGTGCGTTGTGGTGCCGTACAATTGGCGGCAAATTGCTCGCGCGGTCTTTATACTTTGTGTTGTCTTATGATTAAGTCATAATATTTTGATCCATGTTTATTTGAGTCCTTTCAATTAATAGGGTTTTATAATTAGGTTATCAACTTTCAAAATACTAACAAATAACCATATTCTTTACCTCTAGGCTCCTTTGAGTCACAATTCTTTGAATTCTTGTGATATTTCAAATGGTTATTCTACCATTGTCAAAATAACATTTACATTATCAATAACAAATACATGTAGCTATTCAATATAACAATTACCTTGTCAATAGGGTGTTTAATCCATCATTGTCAATCATTATCAATACAATGTCAACAGTTACTTTCTAGTTCCAATTCATTGCCCAAATATCGATTATGTTACCAATGATCATGTTCTAATTCTTGACATTCATTTGAGTAACAATCTTGCAATTCAATGCAATCTCATTGTTATATTCTAATTCTTGACAATCTTGTAACAATTCAAATATAATTACATTGTCATATATCAATTTTCGTCATTCAATTAAATGGTAAGCTTGCAACTTTTAAATTTGAAACAATTATACTGTCACATTCTATTTTTTGGTGTTCAAATGAGCCATAATCGTGAAATCCTTGAAATTCAAGTAGTTTCCCATCATTATCTAAATATTATCATTTTACTTAATTCATTGTTAAAATTTTACGGGATGTTACAGAGAACGTTTGGCTATGAAATTCACTACAGAGACACTCCAGTTGAACAGTTGTCCTTCTATCTTCCTGGTGAACATAGAGTTTATTATCTTGGTGATCAATCACTCGACAGGGTTGTCAATCAGCTGACAGTTAGACAAATCATGTTTACTGCTTGGATGGATGCTAACAAGATTTGGAAGGAAGCAAGAGAATTATTCTGAGTTCCCGACAAAATTTGTTTGAGATAGTAACAATAGGAAATGGCATCCGCAGAAACGTGGATACTCTATCGGTCAACTATTTTATGTACCTCCTGGCAAAGGAAAGCTTTAGTATTTAAGGCTCATGTTGACTATTGTTTGACGTTTGACCAGCTATGATGACATAAGATGTGTCAATGATGTTATGCGTGAGACATTTAGATATGCTTGCTATGCACATGGACTATTAGATGACGATAAAGAGTACGTTGATGCAATTGTTGAGGCATCTTAGGTCATTCACTAAGAAATTTATTTGCAACACTGCTGGTCTCGGACTCTATGTCACGACTGGACTATGTCTGGACGAAATACTGGGAGTAATTGTCAGATGACATATTATATCGTCAAAAGCATTGACTAGAAATGAAGGTAATTCGATCCTTTTGATTCGTAAATTGGCTTATTTTTTAATTAAAATGCTTCAATAGTTTTATGGAAAGTGTAAAACAGTCTTACTTTATTACTATAATTATTTCATTCGAAAGGTTTACATCTAATACCGGAGCAAATCCGAAATTGCCATGTTGGAGATTGAAAATATACTATGGAGTAGAGGTCAAAGTCTCACGGAGTTTGCCTCAATGCCATATCCTACCACATATGACTCTTATTCGTCTATAAATCAACTTGTTCTTGATGAGTTGGTGTATGATAAAACATCCTTGGCTGATGAATATAAGAGGAACGTTTCACTTATGATAGATGAGCAAAAGTCTATTCATGATACCATTCTAGCTCCTGTTGAATCGGATAGAGGCAGAGTGTTTTTCGTATACGATTACAGAGGTACTGGAAAAATCTTTGTGTGGAAAACTCTATTTGCAGCTATACGGTCAAAAGGTGAAATTATGTTGAACGTTGCATCGAGCGGCATTGCATCTCTACTATTGCTTGGTGGGCGAACTGCTCACTCTAGATTTACTATTCCTCTAAACCCCGTTGAAAACTCCACTTGCGATATCAAGCTGGGTAGTCCACTTGCACGTTTAGTTTTGTAGGTGAAGCTTATTATATGAGATGAAGCACCTGTGATGAATAAATATTGTTCTAAAGCTCTTGACCGAAGTTTGCGGGATATGAAGTATGACAATCCCAATTGCTGTGATGAACCTTTTGGCCGAGAGACAGTAATGTTTTGTGGAGCTTTCAGACGAATTCTGCCAGTTATTCCAAAGGCTTCCGTCAAGATGTTGTTCATGCATCAATAAACTCATCTTATCTTTGGAAAA
The DNA here is from genome assembly GCA_963692815.1 of Nyctanthes arbor-tristis. Classification (NCBI taxonomy): domain Eukaryota; kingdom Viridiplantae; phylum Streptophyta; class Magnoliopsida; order Lamiales; family Oleaceae; genus Nyctanthes; species Nyctanthes arbor-tristis. The sequence goes on along the minus strand of CAVNYN010228607.1, from coordinate 8,985 downwards.
GTTACAAAGTATTGCATCTGAAAAAAATATAAGACTTTTTCTGATTGGATGATGAGTGTTGGGGATTGCAGCTCAAGTGGGGACAATAATAGACATGCTGAAGTCGAGATTCCAAATGATATTTTGATCAAGTCAACCGTTGATCTTATACAGTCAGTTGTTGAGAGCACTTATCCTACATTTTATGGTGATGTTTGTAACGAATCATACTTTTAAGAGAGGGCGATTCTAGTGCCTAAAAATGATGAAGTCAATGCTATCAATGAATACATGATCTCAAAGAAGCGTTTTGAATAGAAGAGTTACATGAGTGCAAATGTTTTGTGTGGAACAAAGAGAAGCAGATCTTTATTTGAAAACATCTACTCGACTAAATATTTTAATACTATAAAGTATTCTAGTATTCCAAACCATATCTTAAAGCTTAAAATTAGTGTTCCAGTAATGCTATTGCATAACATTGACCATACTAGATTGTGTAATAACAAGATTTGTAATAACAAGACTTGGAGATCATGTACTAGCGGGGTAGATTTTATCTGAAAGTAATGCAGGCTATTGAGTTTTCATTCCAAGAATGTCATTGACTCTATCAGATAGTAGAGTACCAGTTAAATTTAAAAGAGACAGTTTCCATTGATGGTGCTGTACAACATGACTATAAATAAGAGCCAAGGACAATCACTCTTCTATGTTGGTCTTTTCCTTAGAAAACCCATGTTTACACATGGACAGTTCTATATTGTAATATCCAGAGTCATCAGTCGTTCATGACTTAAGATATTAATTTGTGACAAATATGGTAAACCAATGAAGTCAACAACAAATGTTGTGTACAAAGAAGTCTTTCAAAATTTATAATATTGTAATCTAATGATTAACAAATTCCTTCTTTTTCCTTAGTAATTGCATTTTAACTATTTTTTGTTACATGTTCCTTAACTTTTGTTTGATTGTTTAACACGTTTCTCCCGTGCATCGCACGTGTGGTACTACTAGTTTTCCTTAATGTAAATGTCTAGCTGCACCACTATTCAGTGCCGTTAACATAGAGGAATACAAGATACAATTAACATCCACGGGAACATAGAGTGCTATTTGTACACACTCCCAAAACTTGTCATTTCAAAAAAGATAAGAGTTATAGACATTTAAATAAATGAATACAAAAAGAGTGTCTAAAAATTTTGTAACTTAATTATATATGTGCAAATAGCATTTTTCCATTTGAGTAATTTCACTGCAAAATGGCAAGCATACGTGTAGCGATATTTGAAGTTTAATGGCCAATGGAAAACATTTTGAAGTTGAATTGCCATGTGAAAACAAAGATTAAAGTACAGTGATAATTGAAAACTATTTTGAATTTTGAGGGCTAAGTAGCAATAAAAAGTAATGTTTAGTGGCTATTTGGATAATTAACTCTTGGGTAAGGATAAAATAAAGATGGCACTTCACCACTTCATTAAACCCCACCAGACGGACATGTGGTTGGCAAAGACGTCAACTAAACCAATTGATATACCTTGAGTAATCTATCTTAGCAAACTCATTAAGATAGGGAGAAGAAAGGGAAAGAAAGAAAAAGGAAAAAGGAAGAGGAAGAAGAGCGAAAATTCATGTTACACACTCCAGTGCTTACGGCTCACAGCACTTCATGTAAAATGGTCATAAGTGCCAATGGCAGAAGGAGGGGTGTGCCTTGCTATGAGCGTGCATGCCGAAGACTCTTTCTTTTCTTTTTCATTTTTTTTTATTTTTCTTTTTGTTTTTTTGAAGAGAGTAATGCTAAACGTACAAATAAGTTTACAGATATAATATAAAATTATAATTCTATCCATATATTTTTTCTTTCTTTCAATGCATAACATGTGGTGATATCGTAATTTCGCACCCTTTCTGTAAACGCATCTGTACATTTATTTGTACAAATAAATTAATCTTTTTGGAGAACCTTCTGATGAAAATTTTTAGAAAGCAACGAGGTGGCTAGAAAAGTGGTAGACGGGTGATTGCGGATGAAATTCATTAGAACCAATGTTGATTCACGTTAAGGAGCTATAACACAATTATTATATAATGTAAGAAGCGAGTTATTAAATTATTTTTTCCCTAATATCAAATTCCTATTAATTTTTTTCTACTTTCTATGGTCTGCTTTTTCCCCCTAAATTCTCATCCAAATTTCAAATAATCTTTTTTATTGTTAAGGAATAATATTGAATCACCTCTACATCAAATTAACTATACTTTTTTCTCGAAATATATAGGTAGTTGTTCACCTATACATCAAATTAACTATACTTTTTTCTCAAAATATATAGGTGGTTGTGAACAATAATATCGAACCACTTATAAATAACATTTAATTATCATTTTTTTCCCAGAAATGCAGTTGGTCGTGAACATTTTTATTGACAATATACGATGTCAAAAAATGGCGCTCACACTGTAATCAAATTTTGGCATCATCCCCATCCCCAGTTGAAGAGAATTGAGAACAAGAACAAAATTGATTGTTTAATTTGTGCATGAATTATGTTTCACTCGTATAATTTTTTGTAATGTTCTACATTACAAAAGTAGGGGTGCATTAAATAAAGGGTTAATTTCACAGAAGGTCCTCAACCTTTACACTTTCTATCAATTAGGTCCCCAATATTTTTTCAATATTGTAGGTCCTCAATCTTTCATAAATAGATCAAGGTCCTTTATGACATTTTTCTCTTACTTTCTAAATAAAAAGGAAAAATTTAGTAAAAACAATAAAAATAAAAAGGAAAACAAAATTTTTACTGCTTACTTGGCTAGCTACATAAGCTACTCTTATCCTTAGCCTAACTGAAAATGACGAATACCTGTACAATTTTTCCTTTTTTGGAGTAACTATTATTTTTTCTTTTATTTCTAATAGTAGCGGGAGGAACAAGCAAAATTATGGGTCTCATCTTTGCTACTACAGTTGACTATCAAAATTTACCACTTAAGTTGAATTGTAATGTGTGTTGGTAAGTACGCAGGTAGGGTGGAAAGAAATTATTTGGCTGCTTGTTCCTCCTACTGCCATCATAAATGACAGAAAGAAATAAGGGTTTCTCAAAAAAGTAAAATGGTATATGTATCATCATTTTTAATCATATTAGGGATAGAGGTAGAATATGTAGCTAGTTAGGTGAGTGAGAAATTTTTATTTTCTTTTTTATTTTTATTATCTTTGCTATTTTTAGATTTTTTTAATTTAAAAAGTAAGGGCAAAAACATTATAAAAGATCTTATAAGTGAATTTAAGAAAAGTTGAAGACCACTGGCGAAATTAACCCTATATAAAACATACACAATTTATTTAGTAGAATTTCCCTTAATGTAAATATCTAGCTCTACCACTGTTCAATGCCATTAACATGGAGGAGTAAAATGATACAATTAACATTTAGTAGAATTTTCCTTAATGTAAATGTCTAGCTCTACCACTATTCAATGCCATTAACATGGAGGAGTAAAATAATACAATTAACATCCACTAGAACATGAAGGACTGCTATTTGTATACACTCCCAAAACTTGTCATTTAAAAAAAAATAAAATAAAATCATCGACATCTAAATAAATGAATACAGAAAGAGTGTTTACAAAATTTGTATCTTAATTTATATATACAAATAGCATTTATACATTAGACTAATTTCACCACAAAATTGACAAGCATACATGTATAGCCACCGATCTGGATAATGTAATTTATCGAACTCCAGACTCTGATTTGTTCCACCAGAAAACACTGGACCCACCACAGATTACTCAGAGTAGATAATTTTAGAGCATTAATAATCACTTGTTCCATGCATTACTCCAAAAGTATATACATAAAATAATTTACTTGCTCCATATAGTTTTAGAGCAAATTACAGAGTCCACCGGCCTCTGGGGTCTCCATATGATAACCTTCAAGTTGATTGCCTTTGAACCACCTATGAAATCCTCAGGAACCACCAGGAACCTTTTCGTCGGCCGACTACCATATGCAGCTCTCCATTTTGATACATGAACATTTTCTACAACTAATTCCAGTCTGATCGACTCTTTTCCCTCTTCGAATGAAAGCTGGCACTTAGAGGATTTTTCTGCAGCTGAATTCCCAGTACTGCGGATACATACCACATTGAAAAAGCTCCCAATACAAGATTTGGCGGAGCGATTCAGGACAAAGAACTTATGATCACCATCATCCTCCTCGCAGTTTGTAGAGATTAGAATCAAGTGCATTTGATGTCGGCCCAAAGAAACCGATACGCTTCGGCAAAAGAGATCGGAAGGAGCAATCCGAATGAGCTGTGTCAATGTGGTTGATTAGGCCACAGGGAGAGCCTAGAAATTCGTACCCGAAAAGCAGACACGAACGCGGGACGTAGCTGCACGAGGCTTGGTGGTCGAGTTTCTTGGCATATGGAATTGTTCGGGTGCATCCGTAGGAGGCATTAGGGCAGGGGATTTTGATGGAATCGATAAGGTTTTTGAGCGCAAGGCAGCGGATCTGCCCAGTTCGTAAGGCGCAATTCTCACATTTGTTGTCCATTTGTGCGCAGCAAGAGGCACAAGCTATGTGCCAATTCCTGCACTGAAGAACCAGCCTCACAAGGCACAAATTAATAAAAAACACAAGTATAATAATAATTTAAAGGAAAGAAAAGAATTAAGCAAGTTAACCTGAAAGATGGGGAGCTGAAGGGGTAAAGAACAAAATGGGCAATGGAGGAGGTGACGAGGATCGCCAGATAGAATGAAGGAAAATTGTGGTCTATCATCTGTTTTGGCTGCTACATCCTCAGTTGTTGCAGATTTCTTCATCTTGTGAGTGCAGACGCCCGATCAAGACAAGCCACGGCCAGTAGTACTGCGTTTCCCACCTGAGTTATTTTCTTTGCATTTAGGAAACTTGCCCATCTTTCTCTTCTTTCTTCTTCGCGCTGAAAATTTCTTCCAAAATGCTGTCAAGGAGAAAGACAAGGGACATGAAGGATGATGGATTGGCTGCAATACTTTTTCATATCTCAACACGCAACTTCGGCAGCTTTATTGGGCAAACACACTTTCTTGCATTGATATTAGCGAAATGGATCTAATTTAGACCAAGATTAATATAAAGGGAAAAAAGCTAAGGGAAAAAATCTATTTTCAAATAATATGTAGAGAGAAAAACAGGGGGAGGATGAATTGGACACGTGACGTAATTTAATTAGATTAAATAGGTTGTAAAAAAGGTTCAACGGGGATGGAAGAAGCCAAATGCCCCTCGTTTGGTTTTGTCCACCCTCAAAATAGGATTTTCCACCCCAATTTACTACATTATTTGAGTTTTTTTGGAGGGAGACCAAAATTTGGGTTTTCTCTCCCCTATCCCCACATTAGTTGTGCTCTTAAAGAAAAAGAAATTCCTTCCATTTATTTCTATCATACCCAAGACCAAGGCCATAGCAAAATAGTAAAAGCGCCACTTACTAGGAAGTAAGATTCAAGTATTAGACGTCTGGTCATCCACTAATATTAGATCGACTATACCATAAATCATATTAGTGGTGAATATTATAATAAAATTATCTATTTATTGTCATTATTGCATCAAATATCTAGTGTTTGATCAAAATCACGTTAGTGAAGTGTTTGATTCTATTTATCAAAACACATTATAATCCCACATACTACTGATTTGACTATTGAATTGATAACTGCTCATTTATAACTATAAATTTCAAACTTCCATTAAATCTACACTACTTATTTCACCTCATTATAATTTCTCTCTTAATTCAAATCGAATAATGAGAATCAAACAACCACAGGATTGATGTTACGGTTTCAAATATGTACCTCTATCTAAAATCGTAGCGACCGGAAAATTTTAAAATAAAATTTTGTATTTTTTATTTATTTATTAAACGTGTCGCTACGACTCTGCCTAAATTACTTTCTTATTTATTGTAGTCGCGCTCGTCTAGTCAGTCATACTTTAAGAATTTAATTAAATTTATATTAAACCATTTTTTCTATTTTAAATCCAAATAAATTCCATATTAACCAAGTCATTATACTTAAATTCCAAATTTTATTTCCAAATTTTACATATATACATATATATAATTGATTTCAATTTTCCAAGACATTACTCTCCCACGTCAAACACAATTTCAAATCCTATCCAACAGTCAATTGGATTAGAACATTAACTCAAACCTATAAATTCCCCTTAATGATAAGCATTACACACACACACAATTTCAGCCGAATTTTGGTTCCATTCTCGAGTCAAGAATCCGTGAGTTACTTCTATTTTTTTTCTTTTTCTTCTTTAAACCAATAGTTAGATACACAAGCAATACACACAAATGTACATACACACAGATCCATACCCACACATATACTACATACAATGACACGCATAAACCGTCACCACCACTGCACCACCCCCCCGTCATCACCGCTTCGCTGCTGGCAGGCTTGCAGTAGCCGCGCCGAAGCTTCCTTGCACCACCAACCCACCACCATTCGCTCTCGGCAACACCCCCAGCCACTGCCGCCATGCCATTGTCGGTCACCACCACTCCTTCAACCCAAAACAAATTCACAAAAACCGGAAATCAAGCCAAGAACCCCACGAACAATTCATTGCGACCGCCCTCTGTTCGCTCGAACCCATCGTCGCGCGCCGCCCTCACCGCGACCTTCTCAGTCGGTTCAAACTCTCAACTCCTCTACCACTCAAACGCTCCACACCCGAACCCCAATCAAAACCATTACTCGAACCCCTCAAGCCTTGGCCGAACCACTCTTGAAAACCAAATCGTCTAACCCAAAACATCGCCCATGTCACCTAGCCCTTGAACCCAACTCTCGACCGAACCCAGCCTTGACCACCCGTGCACCTCCACTGCCCTTGGCCTCCGTCTGGTTGCTCCTCAATTTGGGGCAAGAATAGTTGGGGATTAGGTTTTAATAGGATATTATTTGCACCCTAAGTCCCTAAGTCCAGTTTTGAGTCTTTTCAGTCCTTGAAATTTTATTGACTTCTAAGCAGCTCAAAACTATCTCTTGGGGTATCTTTTAACCCAAGAATATTACAGTGTCTAATTTCGGTCCCTAGATTTTGAGTATATGTTAAATTGATCCCAAGAGTTTTGGTCTTATCAGTCTCAGCCCCCAACCTTTTGAAAAGCATTATAGCAATCCCAAACTATTTCAGAGTTTTAATTGAGTCCCTAAAGTTTATATTTCCTTTTCATAAATAATTACTTTAGTAATTCTAAGACAATTTAAATTTCTTTTTGGCTAGACGAGACGTGAAGAGCAATAGACGAGTAGATTTCTCTCAAAGTAGTTCAACTTACAAGCTTAAGGTAGACTCTAAATTTATAAAATATTTTCTTAAAGTATTGCGCATTATTAATTGATTTATGTGATAAATGTTATGTGAAAATATGTGATTACAAGAAAGTTTGCATATTATTATATGCTTAAAAAAGAATGCATATATACTTAAGATCTTTTTATAATACGCGTATCTGCTTTAATGCATAAGAAAGAGAATATCTGTTCTCAAAGACAAGACAAGATCCTTCCAAGAAAGAAAGAATTATTTGCATGTTTACATGTCATGTTTATTATATGAATTGATTAATATGAGCTAGAGTCTACTGAGTATATTTTTTATACTCATTCTTTCAAACTAACACTTTCAGGTTTTAGAGCCGGTGGCGAGATGACGGACGAAGGCTACTAGAAACATAACTTGGAATTTATATTAAATGTTTTTAAGATTCCGGATTATTCCTTTATTTAATTGTTAAAACTCCACTTATTTTTAGACAAGATTCTTTGTTATTCGTTAATGAGATTTTCTGCATTTAATTATTTTGTTATAAGTTCCGCATTTTAAGTTAATTTTAAAGACCGATTAGCGTCCCAAGTTTCTTAAATTTTGAGGCTTTACAAAAATTCTGTCAATTGCATTGAAAAGATTAAAAATAATAATAATAAAAACAATACTTTGGTATAGGTACAACTTGGTACCCCTACACAATTGTGAATCGACAATTAGATTCTCTAGACGCACTTAATTAATTAATTAAGACCTCCATATCTATTTGTCTCAAGTGTCATTTGCCAAGAGTACTGAGTATTGAATATCGAGTTTTATGTACTGACAAACTTTCCCTTATTTTGTTTGAATTACAAAGAAATTGCGGGGGAGTATACTCAAAATTTTTATTTTTTAATAAGAGTGTGAAAACCCCTCTTTATATTATCAGACTACATGAGTCTAAATATTTGACATGCCTAATTCTATGTCACACCACTGGTATCTGACAATGATCCACATGTCATTAATTAATAAGTTAAAAATAAATTTGCATATGCATAAGTTCAACTCTGTTTATATCATCTAGTGCCACATATTTTACCAATTAAATATTGATACTTAAGTATTAGTAGTTAACATTATCTATCCGACACTCTGACTAAAAAGAGTTTTCTTAACATTCCGCCTATAAATATGCATACCCCATTCTGATTCTTTCCACACATTGCAAACCAAAGACAAGCATGAATATACATTTCTATTCACTCTCTCTGTGCCTTCTTCTCCTCTGGATTCACTTCTATCCCCAATCAGATTATAGTAATTTTGTTTTCAGAGGCCAAACTTTTCCTCTGACCACGAGAGGCAGAGGCACTACGCTTTCCTCCCCTGCAATGGGATTCTTGCACTGATACCTAGGTCTTCCGGGTTTATCCGAAGCTCCATCCCTGGAAGAACAAATAGGAGTCTCCATGCACACGCACAGGCATGGCCGAAGAAGAAGAAGAAGAAGAAGAAGAAGAAGAAGAAGAAGAAGAAGAAGAAGAAGAAGAAGAAGAAGAAGAAGTTGGTTCAAGGGCCAAAACTGGAGAGCGGCAGCCTCCAGTTGCAGATTCTGGTTTTTGACGCATGCA
>CAVNYN010228606.1:0-47157 GCA_963692815.1 Nyctanthes arbor-tristis | reverse complement strand
AAAATCAAATTAAATGAACTTTTTTTTTTGGGGGGGGGTGTGGGGGGAGTGGGAGTGGGTTGTTACTTTGATTCGAGTTACATCGTCTCTACACCTTATGTTTTTGGGGAGGGGGTCGTTACTTTGATTTGAGTCACATTCTCTCCACACCTTATCTCCATTTGTAATTGTAATTAAAAAAAAAAAATTGAGAGACTATTGACCAGGGGAGTTTGTCCTAGTGCTAAAGAAAGGCACCTGGTTCAAGTGACAATCTCCACCACAACGATCCCCAAATTATACTTACTAAAAAAATTAAAAAAAAAAAACTTTGAGGAGCTATTGAAATAAATTAAGAAGTAATAAATATAGCTTAGACTCAATTGAATGAAATATAGATGATTGGGGTTATTGGTGAAATATGTGAAAAATAAAACTAAAACTCTACCTGTAAATTTTTAGGATGACTAAGATATATTCGTTCATAATTAGTTAGTGAAACTTTGTTCTTATTGAACTTTAAGTTAAGACACCATTCTTCAATTTTTGACAACCAACATTGCAACTAATTCAATAACCCTAATCTTAACTCATACCGATCTAAGTTAGTACTTTGACTTACTTACAGTCTCGATCTATGTCAGACACCTCTATAACGTGCATCTTTACTTATAGTCTAAATCTACTAGTATGTGACTTGCAAAGATGTACACCAAGGCCGCTAGACGTCTCACAGTAGATCAAAATTACACTTGACTAACTAAATAGATCGAAATTACTTCATGCAATGTAAATGACACCAACATTGACCACAAATGAATAAAAGGCCAAGAAGCAAAAAACATTGAGGACTTCATTTGACAAAGCGAAATTAATATAGCTCAGGCCAATATCTCTCCTTGTGTGGCATTTATCAACAAACTAGAAAGGGCACGTGCAAGGCAGGTGCCTTATTTATACTTTACCGTTATAGATAACAATATCCGTCAAGGAATGAGAAAACCTTTCCTTATGATCTAATACGATCACTGAAATACTTGAACTAAAAAGGGATAGTTTAGAGTATGAATAAGAGCTATTATAGGACTTCAAACTTTGCTCCATACAAAAGGAGAAATAGAAACTACTTAGCTACAATAAAAAATGCAAGAATTCTAAGAAGCTTCCAGATGAATGGGTGCTTCTTTATGGGCTAATATGCCTCAATGTCTTCTCCAAGTACTTTGGTATCATTTCCCTCGAAGACCTCAGATATATCTCTTCGGATACGTTCAATTTCTTGATCAATGCCTCTGCATACTTTGCAAGACTTGAAACCCACACCAATAGTAGAATAAATGAGTAATACGTAACATCACTTGGACATAAAACCGAACATAAAATGATGACACGGGTCAAAACAAAGGATGAATAGACAACAAAGTAACGATGATATTTTCAAATGTGCATAATCAAAATTTTATGTCTTCTTGAAGAGGCAAAAAATAGCTATGTAAGAACATCTAGAAAAATTTCCTAATTTTCCTAATTTTCCTTAGACCTCCACTAATGTCTTTGAGGTAGATTTTATTACCATTCATCAGCAATAAAATACCAAGACAAGATTTAGATTCAAATATGAAAACATGCAAAAGGAGTGATCATCAATATATAAATAAATAAAATAAAAAAATAAAAATTAAGGAGTCATTACTTTGCCAACATATTTGTTGAATGTCTCCAAACTCCTAGGTTAACTTTAAAATGGCAATTTAGAATATATTCTCCAACTTGCATGGAAGCCCTGTCTCAAAATAATTACAAGAGCAGTAGTGAACAAATTAAAAAATAAGATTCAAAATTAAGTTCTTACCAGTAGAAGATTCCTTCTTCTTATCATACTTTTCTCCATCATCTACTCTAAGAAACTTGCTTTTTGGTATATATTTCTCTCTCCAGCGCTTCCCTTTTTACTCTGAAACTTGGCACATGCAAACAAGAATTAATAGAAAAAGGAAAAATGAATAGTTCCAATTCTTTCTATTTCTGTCACAACAAGCCCATTCTCATGTAAGATGAATCTTAAAAAAAAAAAAAAAAAAAAAAAACATGGTGTTCAATAAAACTAAAAAATAGGCCACTTATTTCAATATTCTGTTAAATCTTCTTGTAGACTAAATTAGAAAAATATCGGCTGAAAAAAAAAAAAAAAAAGGAAAGAAAGAAAGAAAGAAAAATCTCAAGGTGAACAATTCTTTTGGTAGTGTTGGATAACCATATTCTTGCATACTAATCTCACCTTTCCCCCTTCAATTTCCACTACAAACATCCATTCCTTGTTAATCACTTACTTTTAGGTCTCCACTTATTTCAATTCATCGCTTTTGGGTGTTGATCTTAAAGGGTTGCACATATTTGTGTCTAATAGTGTTACGAGAGTGGAATCTAAAGCCCTTTAAAGATCTACATGGTAACCTATTCTTGCAGATGCTTTCCATTGTTCGCCTCCATCGTGAATTCTTTCAAGTCACCTATTAGGTAAGGTTCAACCTCGTTCAACATTCATAAGCACTCTTAAATTGTTATTGTTATTCCCTCTGCTTATTTATATGAATATTCAAGACACATGATCTCAAATTATAACTGAGGATTGTGAAGAAAATAAAAGGTAGTAGGAGACAAATACACACGACCATACCTCTCCTATAACGTGTACCAATACATATCCTCTAGACTTATGTGAATGTTAAAGATCAACAAGAACATACCTTCCTCTAGTGACGCTTCAAATTGGATAATGGCTTCTTGAACAGGAACCATACCCATTTCCTCTTTTTAGCAAAATGAAAATTTTGCCTCAAAAGAACAAAAAAGAAACTATTATTCATTAACTTTAATTATAGAAGTACTTAACAAATATAATTAAACTGTTAGTTAGAACTTAAAACAAACAAAGCAACAAGAGGGATGATACTTAAAGATTCCACTTTGATTCTGAAAATGAGAAAGCCAAAGAAGTGAAGATTTAAGAAAGGAAAGCATCAAAAAACCCACCCCCGCCCTTCACTATCTTTTACCTCAGGCCCTTTTAAAAATAGTTTCAAATTCTCAAATTTTCAACAATTGAAAGCAAATAATACCAGTCTTTTGTGGTTTCCTCCGAATGATAAGGGTATCATAAATAAATGGAAAAACTTCACCTTGTGCGGGTGTTGAACTTGAAGTAGAAGATTTTTTGTTGGAACTTATTTTTCCACCAATTCACGTCTGTTAATGGAAAATACTCAAAATAGTGTGCATCATACCAAATCTAACACAAATGGAGATAGAAATAGACCGGAACACCCTAAAATCGGAACATAAATAAACTCAAGCAACAAAACCGATGTAACCAAAACATAAGAAAGAAAAATGAATTACCAAATCATCTTCCCTTTGTCGTCCGATATTTCTTCAATTTTGTTCAACAAAACATAGAAATTGAATTTTTAAACATCACAACCTGTTGCAAAACGTTACAAAACAATACTCAGCCTTGTGAAATGATAAAATAAGGAGAACGATGGCATATGCTGTAGAATAGGAACTAATGAATGTGAGGGTTTACCTCTGAAATCCAATGAGCGGCAGCACGAGAGAACGGAGAAGAAAACATCGAGACTGTTGGCCCGTGAGATGGATGAACAGAGGAATACGATTAGGGATTTGGCAAGAAAAGAACGAAAAACGGTGTCGTTTGCTTGGATGCCCAAAAAAAAAAATGGCGACTGCAGGGATAAAACGACAACGTATCATACGATTGAAACGAATTGTGAATTCTCAATCGCCTCTTTTAATAAATGGTGGATTCAATTTGAGTACACCGTACATACCATTAAAATGGCGAGGATATGCATTGCACACCCAATACTCTAAACTCGAAACATGCTGGGCTCAAGGCCCGACATCAATTTTGTTAAATGCATAAAACCCATTGTTTAAAAAGCAAATAGCCGTAAACACGCGGAGCTACTAGTTTCGACCATATTTTTCAAATTTTAAAATGTTTGTGTGGTAATTCTCTAAATACCCCAAAAATAATTTGAAGTGGCCAGCCTAATTTTCCCTTTCCTAAAGCATGCGGCCCATTTTATGTAACTTGAAGGTAAGGCTTACGAAAGTTTATATTAGCAAAATTACGTTACGAGGAAATTGGAAGAATTGTCTAAATTTTTTAGGCCTTTTGGAAAAATATCCAAATTAATTAACATTTACATCCATGGCAAAAATGACAATATATAGAGAATAATACCCTTATCCCAATTTGAAATTTACATCATCATGTAAAACATAATAATATTTACACATGGTTTGAAAAAAAAAAAAAAAGATAAGAAAAGAATTCAGTGGGACACATGAGTTTCGCTGCAGAGAAGAAAGTGGGGAGAGAGGCGATTCAAATAGGAACCGAAAACCCTAAGCTCCAAATCCATTGATGAAAAAATCGAATCCGGCCAGAACTGTCGCTGTTGATAATTTATGCTCCCTTTGGAAACCAAAAACCCCAAGTGTCAAATCTGTCGAGCAAACAATAAAACCCTACAAAGGGTGTCGGGCAGAACTGTAGATGTGGATTCTTTCGGGCAAGGTAGTAATTTAGAAATCGGCAAGAGAAAAACGGTTAGAAATTTTTTCAACTCCCTTCTGCTTATGGTTTGGATATCTCGCTCAATTTATGTTTTCATTTCTATTATTTCTGCTCTTTTTGGTTTGTAGATGTTGAAAACCTCGAGAACCCTTTATTTTTTTATGTCTTCCCTTTTTACGTCCCTGTTTTTTCTTCTATTGCCAGTATTTCTCATAACAAATTTTGTGTTTGTAGTGTGTAACCTCTGGTAGTCTCGGTTGGAGATTTTACTAGTCTGGAACTAGCCTTACTTTTTGGTAGTTCTTTCTCCTTTTTCATTCTATTTGTTGATTTATAATAAATTTGCATACATTGATAACTTTTCAGATTTGTGTTTGTTACAGGTTTTTGGATCGTTAGTTGGTGAATTTGTCTTCAATTTTCCATTTTAATTTTAGAAGTTATTATTGAAATTGTTGCATGTCTCTTTTAATTGGTTGCTTTTCTTTGTATTTGTTTGCAGGAGTATGTAGATTTTTATTGGCTTATTTCGATTATTATTTATTTTCTATTTTTTGATTTTTTTTATTGGTACATCTATTTCTTGATTTTTTATTATTAATGTGAATATTTACTCAGTAAAATTCCTTTTTCACTCTTGCTCATTTATTTCAAATTTAATACTAGAAATAGAGGTATTCTTGAAATAAATCAAAAGAAATGTATAAGTGGCCTTTATTGGATTAGAAAACAGAATCATATAATTTAAAAGAGATCTCCACCTTCAACACTAGAGAAGAACTACACAGGGCATGCCCTTAAGAATTTGCTCATTTCAGTAGAATAATCATGCTGAAACAGAAGATTTAAGTTAATAGCAAATTAAAATTTGCAAGATTTGAGTACTAAGAACAAAAGAGCAGAAACCTTTTTCTCATAGTTAACACTTCTGATGATTGTGGATTCAATGCTAGCAATATGGCTGTTGCAACTATTACAAATGTTTCATGACTCATTACTTTTATATCTATATATAAAAGTTATATTTATCAACATTCAATAGCAATTATAAGGTAGTTGTTAAAAGGTAGCAATTATGCTCCTTTTTTCGTTATTCTGATTCCAGCCTTCAAGTGCATTCCCATCTTTAAATCAGAATAATATGAAATTCAAGTTCACACAAAGCTTTCAATTAGGAAAGTCCTTGAATCTGAGCAGTGCTTTTCTTGAGGAAGGCAAAATTAAATTACGCATCCAAGATAGAAACTTTTAATGATTTAGGGAGTAGGAAGCCCCCTGAAACTCAGGATATTTCCTCCTTGAGAAAATCAAGACGCAATGGAAAGATTGAGGAGAATGAAATTGGATTGTGAAAGATTGTGGGAGATATTTTTGTAGAAAGGAAGAAGCGGCCTCTAGATGGAAAAAAAAAAGGGCAAATGCCTAAAAATAGCAAAAATAAAAAATAAAGGAAAAATGACATCACCTAATTTCCAGCTGCTTCTGTCAACTTCTGTTTGCTATGGGTTTCAATCGAGGTTAGTAATTAGTTATTTGTTTTATTTTTTTTTTTTTAGTGTTTGTTTCGTTTTACATTCGTGTACCTTTTAGGGGCAGGGATCATGTGTTTTAGCCGTGTGTTCGGTATCTTTATTTTTTTTAAATTACGTGATTTATTGTTGAAGAAGAAGAAGAAGACGTTATACGGTTTTCATCTCATGGAGAGTGTTATATATATAGAAATTGGTATCTTGAAAATTTGGAAATGTTTGAAGAAATGTTCTTGATTTTAACTGATTCCGAATTCTATCTGTGAAGTCCAATTTGTTGTGGTTTCTTTTAGTTACTGGGTTTTGTTATTTCATGCTTTGGGTTTTCAATAGTGAATTAGGTTTTTCTAAAGCTATTTCTTGCATAAAGGCAAAGATAAAGTCACTAACTTTATTTTGTTTATTTAATTTTTTTTTTAAATTCGGGTATTGAACTTCATTTCTATTGCGAAAAGATTGTGTACCTGGCCACATATATATTTAACATGTTGCTATCCATGTAGACCCATTGTTTTCTATCTCAATTTTGTGGTTAAATAAAACTAAGTTTGAAGCCCGTAACACTTTGAAAATGTCAATTTGAGAATTATAGTATATTAGTTTTCAGTAACCATTCTTTTATAAAAACCCAATTTTAATAATTACTTGCTTTTTATAAATAGATCTTTGTATAGCTGACCTTATGTTCTATGTATGAGCTGTATGTGTATTTTATGTTTATTTATGTCACTATATTTTAGTCTCTGTAATTTAGTTTGCTTGTGATTCAACAAGTTCTTGAGCCATTTATTTCTCTTTTTTAATTTAAATGTAAATCCTCTTTTACCTTGCTTGGATCGATCAATTTCAATTAAAACATCTGTTTTAGATCGGAAGAGCATGGCTCTTCTACTTGCATTTGTAAGAAGATGATCTAGAAAATACTTATGCAAAGGACAAGCACAAACAAGGTGATTATGATCACTCTTCGCCCTTCTTATTCCCCATTTACCTTACTTTTGATGTAACGTAATATCATGTGGGCTTGTCCCATTCAATTTTACTTTATAATCTACTTTACTTTTGAAAAAAATTAGTGTTCAAAGTAGGTTTAGGTTCAGGGATCAAGAATTTATACTTGGTAATACCTTATTTATTTTATTTTATACTACTAATTTGGGGTTTGCTTGAACTGTTTGATATTGATCCATTCAGATGAGTGAAGTTGTTTTATTTGATTTGATTTTATATAATCTATGTTAAATCAAGCTTAGATACACAAAAAAAAAAAAAAAAAGAAAAAAAAAACCCGTACTTTTGTAGTTAAGATAAATTTGGATTTTTAAATTAAATGAAATATACGAGGAAAGAAGGAATATATGTTTTGTATATAGAAAATATTTTCATACATTAGCTGTTGATTAGTGGAGTAGGCCTCGACACTCTTTTTACCCCGGGAATATGTTAGCATTGCTTCTTCAAGTCGAAGAAGCAAGTAACGGTAAGAATTCTGCTTTTGATGTGGGTACAAAATTTGTTCTGGAAATTATGTCTGGGATGGTGACGGAGCTAAATCATTTACAAAAAGGATAAGTGACTGCGATGATAATGGTGGCCGATCTGCAGAGTTACCTGATAAGCTTGATGATGCTCATACATCTCACAATCTAAAAAGGGCAATAAAGTCTACCACAAAATAGAAGTGCATGACACTACAAGTATTGCAAGTCAGCCGAAGAGAAAGGCAACCAGAAGTTCATATCAACAAACTCTTTAGACAGTAGAGCATGCCGGCATGCTGGGAAGAGAGCCTAGTGGAAGATTATATTAGCTTGTTGTGGCAATAGCCTGTTCATATATCTTTGTCCTAATGCTAACCCCTTCGAGATGGCTTCTTTTGTCCAGCCTTTTGTGCTTGTACATTTTGTTGTGGGATGCTATGCACCCCTGAATATGTTATGTACACTATGCATATACTAATGATGACTGGGGATCAATATTGCAGGTTAAACATGTTGCATCCGTTATTGGAAGAATTTCACTAGGTGTAATTCTACATTTATCTTCAGTTCAAGCGTATTATTCTATTTTTATGTGATGCGTCTAAAATTGTATGTTATAAACACATTGAATCGGTTGCTGGGAAAATTCTACTTTTACTTAAATTCTACAATTCTATATAACCTAAATGTAGTATTCTACACTTAGTGTTACCACTTTAAGTTTGAAGATCACATGAGTTGTTGCAGAAATTCTACATTTACGTAAATTGTACAATTCTATATTACCTACATATAGAATTATACAATTACAAGTTACTTTAACTTTTCAAGCTTAAACACATTTCATCAATTGCTGAAAAAATTCTACATATGCGTGTAATCTGGTATAACTTAAATCTAGTATTTTACAATTACGATTTACTTTAAGCTTAATGACATCACTTGGGTTACTGGAAAAATTTTATATTTAAGTAAATCCCATAATTCGTCATAACATAAATATAGAATCATAACATAAATATAGAATAATACAATAACGAGTTACTTTAACCCTTTAAGATTAAACATATTCATCCATTGCTAGAAAATTCTACATATAACTAAATTCTACAATTCAGAATTACCTAAATCTATTATTCTACAATCTTAGGTTACTTTAAGCTTAACGACATCACTTGGGTTGTTGAAAAATTCTACATTTACGTACATTCTACAATTAGTCATAACATAAATGTAGAGTTGTGCAATTGCGAGTTATTTTAATCCTTTAAGCTTAAATACATCTTATCGGTTGCTGGAAAAAAATCTACATTTAAGTAAATTCTACAATTCGATACAACCTCAGTTAGTATTATACAATTACAAGTTATTTTCCACTTTAAGCTTAAACATTATCTCATATGTTGCTGGAAAAATTCTACATTTAATTAAATTCTACATTTCTGTATATTATAAATGTAGTATTCTAAAATTACGGGGTTACTTTACCACTTTAAGCTTAAAGATATCACATCGATTATTCGAAAATTTCTACGTTTACGAAACAGATTTCTTTATGTTGTGTGCCAATGCAAGAAGATGGGTTTAATGATTTGCCAGCTTCTTTTGTTTCCTCCAACCATGAATGTCCATTGTGTGAAACAAAATACCTATTGTGTCTTTTAATTTATGCATTTCACATATTTCAATTTGGGCCGTTGATATGGGACTACACAAAGTCACAACCATCCAATTATTTTTGTCATTTTTGCAAGAAGGGTGTATGTGTAATTTTACCCAACAAAATTGCCATTTTTCCAGAGCCTTAAGTATTGTGCTATTTTTCCATAACTATCCCTAAAACTAGCTTATTTCTCCAATTGTCCCTTAGGCTATTAGGTAGGCTTTTGATAAGAAATTTCTTCCATTTCTAGATGGGGGAGGATATGTTGGTCTTGTTATCTTTGTAAATAAAAATAACGGTTGGGACCTTCAAGCTTGGAATCAATTTAAAAGGTTCGTGACATTTTGTACATCGAATTGAAATATTAATACTGAAGGCTATTTCACTAATCGGCCATTTTAACGATGAGAGCATTTCTTTTTTCTCTAAATTTTTTTGATCTAACGGTTAACCTTTTTTTTTTTTTTACACATTTTTTTATACAAGAAGGGATAGAGGAAGGAAGTGGAAAATATGATTGGGACAGGTGTGATCCGTACCGAAAAACTCCTACCCAGAACGTGAGAATTCAACCACAACAGCACTTATTCGAACCACTAACGGTTAAGCTAAGAAAATATAGATGCCATAACCTCTTTCACAACTAAAGGTTGGAGGTTCTAATTATCGCAATGAAAGGTGGAGCTATTGCACCAATTAACAATTTTCTTTTCAATTATTACTCTTGCCTTATGATTTTTATTTTTTCATATTTATTTGCTGGATCACATTCACTCCACATTATTATACTGAAAGTGTTCTAATATAAGAACTAGATAGACAACTTGTGCTCAAATTTTAGGTTTACATTTTGACTATCCCAACATGATCTAAGATAAACTGCCCAGAGAACTGTGTTAAGCGCTCAGCTTTGAACACTATTATCACATGCCATCCACAAATCTATATATTAATAAAAGCAGAAGTAAAATTGAATCTTCAATTGGAAAGAATTCAATTTGTTTCACATTCCTGTTTGAGAGAATTTTTTTTTCATTTTATTTTTATTTTTTACTTTAATTTCCTCGTAAGTTTTATAGAACTATTTTTTCCAAAACATAGATTGTTTAAAATGTTCCACTAATATACTCATCCGCTTACTATTGATAACTGTCCATTATCCTCGTCTTCTTCTCCTTCTTAACCCACTACTATTTTCTATATACCGCAACTTGAATATTACTTTTTTTCATTTATTTTTTAATTTATTTCCTTTAGCCATTTTAATATTAGGTTAAAATAACCATCCACTACCTTATTAACCGCCAAGTGGTTGTAGTCTATATATAATTACAATTTAAAATTGAAACTCATTCTTTTGTTGTTAATTTGTCTTCTATAGGAATGTTAGTCTACAATGGCTTTACAAGCTAAAATGATGACAAGTTTGAGTTGTAAGAAAGTTTATTGTTCAAACAAAAATTGATGAAAAAGTCACTGGAAATTTGGAAATGCTACTTGTTTACCTGCATGTGCTCTGCCTTTAAAGTTCGGACGATTCGAGATTGATTGCAATCGGCGAGAGGCAGCCGTGGAGTCCTCCTTCTTCGAAGGTTGCAGACTCACCTGTTATTTCTTGGTGGTCTAACATAACCCTGAGGTTAGCATTATTTGGCCTTCCACCATTCTTACGATGGGCTTTAGCCGCCTTGCACAAATTGCCTAAAATTTATTTCTTATAATTTCTTCTTCTGCACTTAATTTTATGATTTTAATATAATTTCTATTATTCTTTCGTCACAGTGAGATAGAGATAGAATTCAAGCGACAGTTAATCCCTGCATATTTCAAAGTATAATGAACAAATTCAGAAAAATATGGTTTGCTATATCTCAAATTTGTCGGTGATTGATAACAGTGAAAATTTTGGCATAACTTCTCACATTTTCCGTCTCTGGTTTATGACAAGGACTAACGTAATTGTAGTTGGCGATAGGTCATTCCCATCGTCTGTTTTTAATTTCAAACAGTTTCTAAAATTAAGCATATATGTTCTTTTGGCGCTCTTGATCTATTTGGTATGATCATTTATTTTTATTTTTATTTTTATTTTTCAATACAAATGAATTATGTATGTAAGCTATGTGTTTCTAATTATATTTTTTTATTTTGTCTTTATATACTTTATTGGAAAAGTTGTTATCAAATATCCCCTATAACATCAGAAGTTATCTACGAGAGAAGTAATTTCAAGACACGTCAAAATTGGTTTAGATTATTATTGCTATTAATAAGAGTCAATGTTAATTTATAGACCTTAATTGTTCGTTTTTATGACTAGTAATAAGAGTCAATGCTAACATCTTTTCGAGTGTTCCTTAAAATGTCAATATTCAATCGTGGGTTGTTTTACGTATCAGTGTCTAGAGTTAAATCATGTCTATCTGAAAATACTATGTGATATGAAATCAATAATGGAAAGCCAATTAATGAAACAACAAATGTTGTATATAGTAAGGTTTTCTAAAATTTTTAATAATATTAACAAATATTTATTTTTATTATCTTAAAATGCTATTTGTTCATTACTTTCCTCATATATGATGTTTAATTTCCCTAAGTTATAATTTGTCAATAAAATTTGACCGTGCAATGCACGAGACCAAATACTAATTACCTTAAAATTAAAAGTTTTACCCCTTGGTCCCATTTATATATACTACTAATTTGTAATTAATTATTTTTCTAATCCACGATTATTTATTATATAAATAAAGGCATAACTTACAGCAAATTAAATGAGCAAAAGGAGAAACACACCATATATCCAAAAATAGTGATGTTATAATAGCAAAATGACCTTCAACTTACAGAACAAAGCTAATTCGTCCTCAACTTTAAAAGTGGTTCACTATGAATCAGTTAACAATTTTCGACAAGTATTATACTATTATTATTGCTAAATCACCACCCCATGTAGTCTGATGGCATTTAAGTGAGATTTCACACCCTTTATTTGATTAAAGATTCTATTCCTCTCATTCACAATTCCCTTAAAATGACATCTAATCTATACATGAATATTTATTTACCATAAGTGAAATGTGTCTACATGATCATTTAACATGGATAAACCAAATAGAATAAACACAGAAACCAAGTTACGCACTTTTCCCGCAATTTTTCATTCCTTTTTGGTGATTTTTTAGTAATAAAATAAATTTTTTTATTTCCTAGGATGGAAATTTGATTCATTTGATTTTGATTTTTTTTTTTTTGGAACTCAAAAAAAAAAAAAAGATTTTGATTTTTTTGGAGATTATATAGTTTTTTTTGTGGGGGGCTTGAAAATGAAAAGTCAAACCCGGGCCATAGAAAGCCCCCTATTAAATGGATCAAAGTTCAGGCCAAGCACCAAAATGCAAGCGAGGCTTGAGCCCGGCCGGCCCTTACATACGGGCAAAGAAGGCCGGTTAAAGAAAAACAAGTTGCACCTTTTTGAAGCTTGTTTAAAGGTTTTGGTTTTAGCAGGTTGCGGCTTGCATTTAATGGTGTTGAACTACTTTTTTAGTGATATGTGTAAGGATAACAATTCCATTATCTCATGTAGTGCATATATCAATTTTTATCCATGACTTATGAGATGTACTAATATGAATAGAAGAAGATATATTACTATAAAAAGGAAATAGAATGTAAAACTCCACCTTGTGCACACGATAGATATCCGCTACTGTTGGGAATTATGCTTCTCCAGGCTCAAAAGGAATTTTTTTTTTTTTGAATGAGCGGGGTTGATCTCATTATTAATTAATTGCAAATAACCTTGTCTAACATGAATCGTAAAAATTCATTTTTTGGAGCATGACGGATGAGAGAGTAGTAGCAAAACTATATTTTCTAATTCAGGTTTCATAGTCAAAATGATTTCATATTTTCATATCATGTTATATCAGATTTATAGCCCTCAAATATATATTGATTCGAAATTTTTCTAATTAACACAGAACTTATTGCTTAAAGTGAATATCAACTCACAACAAAAGTGGGCTTACTGAGTCTGCACCATCCTTATGGAAGCTCTAAGTTGGGTCAAAGCTCGTGATTTCAATGTCTCATCACGGACTACTGTTTATTGTCAAATGAGATACAAGGTCTCAAGGTTGAGTGGGTAAAGAAGATTGCAAATCGTGTAGCCCATACATTAGCTAAAGCGACAGATTTTATATCAGATTATATAGAATGGCTTTACTTTCCTCGATCCGTTTTTTATTTCCGTCTTCCGGTGTACTTCTTTTAGATTCTATGAATGAAAAAATTTTCGTATTTCAAAAAAAAAAAAAAAAACTCTAGAAATATTACTCTCCTGGAACAATTCATGATATTTTTAGTAAATGTTACTCAACACCTAAGAATATGGTCTTCGAAAAAGGTCGACCACGGTAGTTGGAAATTGAACTTCTAATATGTTCAACATATGTAGGCTGCATAACTATTTACAAAATTGTGTGTTCTTCCATGCTTTATTTGCTATTTCAGAAACAGTTTGCCGAAGATCTTGACCCTCCAACTTCAAAAGTCTGGCTTTACCATGTACCACACGAGAACTATGAACCACTATCATGTGAGATTGTGCTTATTTTAAAAAACGAGTAAGGCACTCATTTGAAAACTATTCTGTACTGATTCAATACAAATAGATTTAATGAAAATTTTCTAACATCTATACAACTAATGTATGCACATTGCCACACAAGTGACATAACAGCACCGATATAAGTGCTAGAAATTTATTCATAGATTCAATCACATGAGCAAATTTTTTTTTATAGATTTATATATAAACAATTTCAAACAATGATACAAATCGACTTCGGAAAGTCATTTAACTAACGAATAACAAGTTACTGGGCCTAGAGAAAATATTTCGTACCCATGGCTATGGATGTGGTCACTCCAATGTCATGCGTTGTTAGATGTTTGGTCATTCTCATGTCATATTTCGTTGCAGTCCCTTCTAACTTGACTTCATACACCAATGACGGTTAGATGAGCATGGGGATGTGGTCATTCCAATGTCACACATTGTGCCTAGTTACGAGTTTTGCTAAACTTGTGGTGTACCAAATGTGAGCTATCTTCTTATTAGAAGTGATCAAACTAGTTGAATCAAGTTATTTTAGGCAACTCCTCTCTGAGTACCCGGCTGGTTGGGATTATAAACCACTAGTTAGA
This sequence comes from Nyctanthes arbor-tristis, assembly GCA_963692815.1. Classification (NCBI taxonomy): domain Eukaryota; kingdom Viridiplantae; phylum Streptophyta; class Magnoliopsida; order Lamiales; family Oleaceae; genus Nyctanthes; species Nyctanthes arbor-tristis. The sequence continues at coordinate 32,685 of CAVNYN010228606.1, read as the reverse complement.
GCAATGACGAGAGAGGATGTGAGGGCCCACTACTAGAGGGTCATGTTTTTGGTTCAAATAGCAAGTTAAGAACCATATCTCTATAAAATTTTTTATTTTAAATTAAAATAAATCTTATATGCAGTCAGACATATTGTTTTTTTATCGCTAAAAAAACACCCATACAGAAAGAGTTTCTTTTAACCGATCAAACACTGTTTTTTTCCTCCAACTCAGTCAAACACATAGTTTCTTTTCTTACACGCAAACGTATAGTTTCTTGCCAAAAGTAAAATAATATTATTTATTATTTATTTACTAAATATGTCTATTAACTGGCAAGAGGAGGCCTTAAGCTGTTTGAGATATCATATTTGAGTTGTACTAAATGTATGAGTTTTTCTAGATTTGGCTAACTTTATGTTGGTTTGTTAGGTAGTTTATTATTGGTTTACGGACATAATTCTAGTGATTATGATTGATAAATTGTATTGTATTTATACTCTTAAAAAATTTTTACTTATTGTCTTTTTGTAATAACAATAATAATAATTACATCATTATTTTGAAGTAGAAGCATATGCAATTGATACCGAACTGAATATCTCAACATTTTAGTACAAGTCAACAAGCAATAGCAACGAGAATTTTATTTTGCCTACACACAGACATGTTATTATACTTGCGTGCATAAATTTTAAACATCTAAATTACAAGTATCCCACACTTGCAGCCTGGATGCGTGCCACATAGTGCACACATGTATAATAACATGGTTGCATGGGTAAAATAAAATTTCTTATAATAGCAAACGATGACCCTATTGTTTGTAAAATCATGATTAAAGATAAAAGTTTTAATTTATACTTTTTACTTTGTTCTCAAAATACTCCGTTCTTTTAAAATTATTTTATTTAAATCCTATATTGATATCAATAGTTTCTTGATTGAATTCAATTTGTTTTTAAAATATTAATTTCAATTTAAATTCTGAAAAAGGCAAAAATAAATCAAATTAGCTCGGGCCGAAGAGGCCAGCACCCGTCCATGCCCCGTTTAACTTTTTTTTCTTTAAACAGAGGAGCACTTAAAAATTATTTTATAAAAAGTTATTATATCATTATTATAAATTACCTAAATAAAGAGCATCAAACAAGCTCTCAGTTGAATTGTAATTTTTTTTATTATTTTTATAAGTTCATGTTTTATTCAATTTATGGTAGTTGATTTATAAAGAGAAATTATAAAGAGGTGAAATGAGTGATGTAGATTTAATAAAAGATTGAAATTTATGGTTATAAATGAGTAGTTGTTAAATCAGTAGTCAAATCAGTGATAAATGAGATTATAATGTATTTTGATAAAGATGATCAAACAAGGGCTAAACATTTTTACTCCATTTGAATGGAATATATTATTTGCTTATCTAGTAATATCATTCGTGCAAGGTGAAAATTTAGTATTCATAAAATCTACTGGGGCGCCCCTTAAGATTTTAGGAGTGCATTAGCTCCAGTTCCTAGATCTAGTGACCAGGTTGCTATTCTTTCAAAGGGTTAGTACTGAGAGTGCAATTTCCCGAAAGCTATATAACTGTTTAACCTCCGTTTCCAGATTCACCCTGCGCCAGCACACGTCTCCCACATTTGGTTCTCTTTCCGCACAGATACATATACCGATATACATCGCCAAATCTCGTCACCGAAAACCCCTTTCTCCTCATTCAGCCCTTTTCTTCAAATTTTGGATCCTTGCCAATCAGAATTAGCCATCAGATTCGCCAATCCATTTCCTCCAATCAATTGATACACTTGCGTGCGCATAATTATTTTATGTAGTTTCGTTTATTTTCTACCATGTTTGATGAATTCAATCATTTTCGATCTACGAATTATTGATAATCGATAGGTGTTGGTTGTTAATCCGGGTACGGATGAATTGGATTCGGGAAATTTTTGTCTGTTACGAATTTGAATTGAACGTTGGTGTTGAAGGGGAATTTTGGATATGGGGATTGAATTAATGAGGAACTGAATCCGGGGAAAAATGCCAGGGATAGTGCAGAGGAATTATAATTATAGTGATAATTTTAGTAGTAACAATTATCAGAATCCATCGCGGGGGAATGGAATGATGTCTTTTCGAACCTCCAATGGACCGTTCATTTCGGTTACCGATGGGAATGGGTTCTGGTCGAAACATCGGGATGATATCAGCTACAATCAGCTCCAGAAGGTATATACAATTCAGTTCAATTTGTTTTCTCTAATAATTTACCGAGTTTTCTTTTAGTGGGCGGTTTTTTTATTGGATATTTTTGAGTTCAAGTCTGATCTTGTTGTCTAGATTGCTTAGTAATTAGCTTCCGATATAGCGAGTACACTGGGAGTGACATTTCTTACGATGTTTGAGATCTGTATACTAGGTTTTTTGTTGCCTTTAGTTATTTTCTGTTTCAGCTCTCTTGTATTTTGATTCCTTAGCAAGCCAGTTATCATGGTAAATTGGTAATACCTATTTGCAAAATAAGATTGTCGTCCAGCTAATTTTGGTGGATAGGAACTTGGAAGCTAAAGATAATCTGAGCATGAATTGCATATGATTTCTTCTAAGAGCACACAATATTTGCAATCATTTTCAGCAATAATGATAAAATGTATGCGTAGTTAATAAAAATATATGCCCACTTTTCTTTGAATTTCAGTTCAATATATTCTGCCCTGTTCCAATATATTCTTGTTAAAACTTGCTAACAGTGTATGCATATAACTTGCGGGTCTATCCGTTGGTCGTGTTCTAAGTCAGAATATTCTGGTTGTGTTGTAGTTTTGGAGGGAGCTGACGCCAGTAGCTCGACAGGAGCTCCTAAGGATTGACAAGCAGACTCTCTTCGATCAAGCTCGTAAAAACATGTACTGCTCTAGATGCAATGGTTTACTGCTTGAAGGTTTTTTGCAGATTGTCATGTACGGGAAGTCCCTACTGCAGCAAGAGGAAGCAGGTAGGAATTACGGTCTAAAAGCCACAAAAAATCAAAACTTGTGTACATCAGAAGGGAGCCAAGATGATGTTCAAGATCCATCTGTCTATCCATGGGGAGGTCTAACCACTACCAGGGATGGGATGCTCACACTTCTAGATTGTTATCTCTATTCAAAGTCTTTAAAGGGACTCCAAAATGTAAACCTTACTTAATGCTATTCATTACGCCTGCCACCCCCCCCCCAACCCAAAAGAAAAAAATTCATGGGTTAGCTTAGCTTACAGTAGATTGGCTTTAATTTGAATCAGGTGTTTGATAGCGCACGTGCAAGGGAGAGAGAACGTGAGTTGCTTTATCCTGATGCATGCGGAGGAGGTGGTCGAGGATGGTTAAGCCAAGGAATGGCAGGGTATAGTAGAGGGCATGGAACAAGAGAAACGTGTGCCCTTCATACCGCCAGATTATCTGTTGACACATTGGTGGATTTCTGGTCAGCACTTGGAGAAGAGACTCACCAATCTCTTCTGAAAATGAAGGAAGAGGATTTCATGGAAAGGCTAATGTACAGGTGTGTCCCGTCCCTCTTCTGTTCTTCTCATTCTATTTGGCTTCTCTTTCTTCTGAAATAAATAACATGTAAGAATGTTCAGTGCGGATGGTTGGGCAAAAGTCAGACCTATAACTGTTTAGAAAGCAGCTGTAGTTTAAACTTGAAACCTCATAGCAGAATTGGTGGCTAGATTTGTGACTTGCCAAATCCAGTTGAGGATCTGATAGCAAAACAGCCGGTTAATTTATGATCCATAAGAAATGATAAGTTTGGGCAAGTTTTGGTACAGTTTTGCTGTTTCATTAAGATCAGAAGCAATCTGGCAACTTGGTGGCTAAGTCAAACCTGGGACTGGAACTCTGGTGCCCTTTGTCTGAGCATGCAGTTCTGGTAGAATTGGTTAGCTAGTTGTCTGATGAACCAGAGCTCAGGAGGAACTTGAAGGGTAGTTGTTAGATGGTGATTTGCAGCACATATCTGATGTGTAGACGAAAAGAATACACTGTTACTGGAAGTGACAAAGCTAATGTCAGTTTGATTCTTTTTGCCAAGAAAGTTAGTAACCATATGAAATGATGGAAATTTGGGATAAGTATAACAAATGTCCATCAACTTCATGAAGTTCTGTGAAGTTTGATTTAGAACTGAGATCGTAATTTGTTGCACAAAGTGATTAGCAACAATATATGACGGTTACATCCATACATCATATAGGTTCTGCAAATTAGCTGCACAGAGACATGGTTTTAAAAAGAACAGAGACTCTCTTCAAGGTCTGAGATCTGCAAATGTATCCCCAAGGCACTATTGTGAGGCATCATTTTCAGGCATATGCCTCATAGCAGCGCCTGCTTGTTTTCTTTAGTTTCAAGGTACATCGACCCATAAACGGGTAAAGGTTGATTAAATCATTTCCAAAAAGCCCATTGCAAACTAAAATAGTTATTATTCTTCTCTGAGGCTTAGTTCTTGGATGCCTGCCCCTCACCTCATGAAGGAAAATCACTTTAGTATTATACCGTTTTTATAGTTTGCCTGGAATAAAATCTATTGATTCCTAGAGCTGTTATTAAAATATACAACATCCTAAGATCATATTTTCCATTTAAAACACTAAGAGAACCACAAGATGTAATGACATCAGATGTTCTAATGGCAATTAGAATTCCTATATATTCTCCATTTCTTCTTATGATGAAATGTGCCCTTCAATTCGAATATACTTTTGTATTGGGTTAGTGACTGATTTATATTTTCATTGGCCGTTGCAGGTTTGATAGCAAAAGGTTTTGTAGAGATTGCAGAAGAAATGTCATTCGGGAATTCAAGGAGCTCAAGGAACTGAAACGCATGCGAAGAGAACCGCGCTGCACCAGTTGGTTTTGCGTAGCAGATACAACCTTCCAATATGAGGTGTGTTTTGACAGTCTCTGCTTCTAAAACTCTCATATAATATACATCTAATCGAGCAGACTTGCCTTCTGGATGATTAGAAATTAAATCTTCCTTCTTGTTTTCAGCTTTTAGACTTTCAGAACTTGAAATATGGGATCTACCATTGGGATCCGTTAAATCACATACTATGCAATTGAATTTTGGATTAACTCCAAAAATCTAGTAGTGTGATACATTTTATTATCTTAATCTCAGGTCACTCATGACACAGTTCAAGCCGATTGGCACCAAACATTTTTAGACACTTTTGGGTCATATCATCACTTCGAATGGGCTATAGGAACTGGGGAAGGAAAATCTGATATCATGGAATTTGAAAATGTTGGCTTAAGTGGAAGAGTTCAAGTGAGTGGTCTAGATCTTAGTGGTCTAAGTGCATGCTTCATCACTTTACGGGCTTGGAAAATAGACGGTCGCTGCACTGAGCTTTCTGTGAAAGCTCATGCTTTGAGGGGACAACAATGTGTACACTGCAGGCTTGTGGTTGGTGATGGTTATGTTACAATCACCAAAGGTGAAAGCATCAAAAGGTTCTTTGAACATGCTGAGGAGGCAGAGGAAGAAGAGGTATTTACGTTATTAATGGGTTTAGTTAACCCTGTTGGAAGTTAAGAGCTTTCCTGCTTCCTTTACATTCATGCCTAATTCTTCCCCCCATTGTTAATCTTTCTTTTCACCAGCTTTCTTGGTGTGAAGTTAATTTCTTTCTTTTTAGGATGATGATTCTGTGGACAAGGATGGAAATGAGCTTGACGGGGAATGCTCTCGTCCCCAGAAACATGCAAAGAGTCCTGAACTTGCGCGAGAATTTCTTCTAGATGCAGCAACTATAATTTTCAAAGAGCAGGCAAGTGTCCTTTCTTTTCCATTTCACTCGTTATCATGTTAACTTCACAGGGACTAAATGAAAGGCAACCCGCTTATTTATACTTTGGTCTTGTGTGCATTACCTTTTTTTCTTTATGGAACTTAAATGCAATGATGGGACAGTTCTGCATGTTTGTTAAATTTGAAAGTCAATTTGAATGACAGTTGCTCTGCATGCCTGTGCACTGACTGGTAAAGTGGTACACAAAGATGGTAGTTGCTTCTGATGTGTATTGATACCTTGTCTTACTGATTCTTCAAAAATCTCTTGTTTATTATTATTGTCAACAAATTGGTTGTGTCGAATCTTGTAGAGCTATGAAGTTGTCTCATGAAAATTTAATGAACTACAATTGTTAGTTACTGCGTATTCATATTCAAAATTTTCAGATCTAAAGTAGCTTTCCCATTATCCAAATTAGTTTCAAGTATTATGGAGTTGAAAAGAAAATGAATATATGAGCTGTGGTTCCCAATTTCAAACTATATGCTTAATGTATATCTTGGTTTTATTTTTCAGTAGCATGCGCATATGTATTTATATTTTCCTAAATACTATGGAGATGCTTATCAGGTAGAAAAGGCTTTCAGGGAAGGAACTGCCCGGCAAAATGCACACAGCACTTTTGTATGCCTTGCCATAAAGTTCTGGAAGAGCGTGTCCATGTTGCATGCAAGGAAATTATTACTCTAGAAAAGCAGGTATTGAACCTTTAATATTGTAGAATGTTCACTGAGAATCTGTCTTCAATTTTATAGAACATCCCTGACTTCCTTTTGATTGTATTTTAACAGATGAAGCTTCTTGAAGAAGAAGAAACAGAAAAGCGTGAAGAAGAACAGCGCAAGGAACGCAGGAGAACAAAAGAAAGGGAAAAAAAGCTTCGCAGAAAGGAAAGATTAAGAGAAAAGGAAAACAAGGATAAAAAAATAACTGAACTAAACGAAGATCCCCTGAACTCAGATGTTACAAAGGAGGAATCAACACTAAATCTTGATGAAGATGCAAATGTTAATGGAAACTTTCTCATTGAAACTGGCGAAATTGTCCCCTCCACTCCTTTATCCCCTGACATTCAAGACGAACAATTTTTGAATGAGTATATTTTTTCAGATATTCAGCACCACTCTGAAGAAAGTCCTGAAGGGGAGTATGTCAACACAAGAGATTGGAACAGTTCAGACCCGTATGACCACTTCAAGTATTCTCGTAGGAAGCCAAAGTTTTGGAAAGATTTCCAGCATGATTTAAACTTGAAAAGACCTGATAGGAGAAGAGCTGCTGATGTTTCAGAGAGCGGAATTATGATTGGCAAATATGAATCAAGATATCAGGTAGATAATTTTAAATCTTCAAGGAGCATATATGGCTTAGGTAAGCAACTGAGAAATAATGCTGCAAAGTCCAACAGAATTAGTAGCTCCAAATTCAGTGAAAAGTTCCAGTGTACTAACAATAGGACAGGTGATAGATATGATTCACATGCTTGCAGCTGTAATTATCACAATGATCACAGAGCAAGGGTGGAGAGAGCAGGCCGTGATTCTAAATATGTGAACAAGTTGGAGGCATCATCTGATATCTCGAAGCCATACTATCGTGGGAACAAGTACATTCAAACTGACTGCACAGGAGAGATCAGTGAACCGCCTAAAAACAAAACTATTGCAGGAAACACTACATCTAATACCAAGAAAGTTTGGGAACCAATGGGTTCACACAAAAAATACATCCGGAGCAATTCAGACTCTGATGTTACTTTGAGATCTACTCTGAAGGTTGAAGCTAGTGAATCTGATCAGCTTCATGGATCATCGGGTACCACTAGTTCTGACGAGTTGACAGATGTTCCAGTTCAAGCCAATCACGAGAATCAGTATGTATGTAAAATAGCGAAGGCAAGCACTGAAACTACTATAAACAGACAAAATGGATTACATGAAACAGAGAAGTCCCCTCAATATACGAAGGAGGTAGCAGACCAACATGATGATACCTGTCATATGACAAGTTCCCTGCATAGGACACTAGATTCATCAATAAGCAATTCTTCTAACTCTGATAACTGCTCCTCCTGCCTCAGTGAGGGAGACAGCAATTCATCTTCAAGCCCCCAAAATTTGGAATCGTCGTCCAACTCAGACTCTGAAGATGCCAGCCAAAACTCAGAGGGAAGAGAAACTTTGCACTGCCTAGAAAATAGATTCACTGAGTGTCATGGAGCTGGGGAGAGAATGCGGAGCACAGAGAGGGGTGAAGTTGTTGCAATCCAGACCCATTGTCCAAGTACTAACTCTCCGGGAAATTTGCCTCCAAAAGCAGCTCCAGACTGTGACACTGGGAGAGCAAACATTGTTGTAGGAAACCAACGTCAAAGTTTGCTTCCGCCATTGCCCAATCAAAGCGTGCAGTTTCCGATGTTCCAAGCTGCTCCAATGGGTTATTACCAACAAGGTCCAGTATCTTGGTCCACAGGTCCTACGAATGGGTTGATGCCCTTCACCCACCCCAGCCACTATTTATTTTCTGGCCCTTTCGGTTATGGTTTGAATGGAAGCACACAGTACGTGCAGTATGGGTCTTTACAGCATCTGGGACCTTCAGTTCTTAGACCTGCTCATCTGCCTGTTTTCCAGCCAATTGCCCAAGTTAGTGGTATTTGCTCAAAAGAGAATCCTGAGATTCCCAGTACAGGTGGACTAAAAGCATTTAATGAATCTGACGTGCACGAGGTCTCTCGTATAGCACAGCATCGGATAGAAACACAAACAGCTGTGGAAACTGAGCAACAAGGGAAGTCAGAGAAACCTGACATGGAGAATGCCGGGTTCTCGCTTTTCCATTTTGGTGGCCCTGTAGCTCTTTCAACAGGATTTAAATCAGATCCTGCCTGTTTGGAAGAAGGGAGTGGGGGTAGTATTTCTCCAAATTTATCAGCAGACAAACCCAAGAGCGGTCATGCCTGCAACAAGAAAGATTCCATTGAAGAATACAACTTGTTTGCAGCAAGCAAGGGGATAAAATTTTCAATTTTCTGATTCAGTTTGAGGCTCGAGGTGGCTATTTCTAGATTTGGTCTACGTTTTCTTCTTACAGAGTGAGGAGTCTGAAGTACTTTGGTTGGCATACAATAATACTTCTGTGAGAAATTAGCATCCTTTCATAGCCTACTTGATTGCTTTGTTTTCTTTATTTGTTTTTCCTTGTGAAAGAGATACATAAGTTTGAGAAATTTCATGATAGATGATTAACGAGATGAGCTTCTTTGAATTCTTTGTTTGCCTGATGTTGCCTTGTGAAATTTTTGCAAAGAGCTGTTTAATTATTGCGATTCTTGTGTGATCTCAGTGAAATGAACATGTCGAACTTTATCTTGTGTTGAATTTTTTTTTTTTTTTTTTTGATAATTTTTGAGTCTTTGTATTGTATATTTTGGAGAGTTATGCGGTGGCAGAAGCATCTCTTCAATAGTTTCCTCTACAGGACAGTTGAAGGGATTGGTAATGGTAATACCAAAATGAAGGTTGGGTAAAACTAATTATAAAATCACTTTGTATGATTCACATTTACAAAAGAATAAAAATCACTTTTATGATTCACATTTACAAAAGAATATTTTTATTCACATTTACAAAAGAATATTTTTATTTACAAAAGAATATTTTTATTAGAGTCACGATATAAATATCTTGATCAAATGTCTACGGTGGATATCATAAAAATAAAAACTGTTACTAGTCAATGAGTGAGCTTTTTTACAAAATACGTGACTTGGCTGATTTTCATTGGCTATTTGGCTTCGTGGAAGGAGCCAGATCTGATTCTTTAGAATTTCATTCAGTGGATGATGCAATGCCGTGTTTTGCCAATGACAAGTAATATGAATTCTCTATCTCCTCAATTGGTCAATTCATTCAGGGGATTTCATTTAAAAGAGTAATGCTATTTATCCAGACTAGTTGACATTACTATATTGAGGGATAGGTGGAGATGCATAAATAGATGTGAGCATTGATTTATTGAACAGTTAATAAGGAAATAACAATTAGATTAGAAATCAGTCTCCAATCTAAATAAATAATATTATTCCATTTAAAAGGGGAGGTCAACAAAAGCATTTATTTAAAAGGGCAAATGTCTATAATTTTTGTCTAACTAACGAACGCATTAAAAAATAATGAAAAGTCTACTAAAATATCTTTCACCATACCCTGACCCTAAACGGCGTTACTTATACCAAACGTTCCTCTTCTTCACACAATGGATTCTCGTGGGTAAAAGCTGCTGCATAATTCTTCCTGCAACCATGATCCATATTCTCCAAATCTTGTTGAAGAAAACCTAAAAATTTCTTTCATTAGTTGGTCTATAATTTTCCCAACAGTTGAGGTACACATTTATAAATGTATTTGTCCTTTCAAGAACAGATCTTCAATCGACATCACGACATAGATGCCGTGATCTGCACTATATCACAGCATTCTTGCCGTGATGCCAGTTTGAACTAGTTTCTTGTTCATAGGTAGAATTGATTTTTGTAAGCTTTGATTTTGTTCTAGTGCTGGTATGTGGTTCACTTGTCGGTACTGCCCACATGCTGTGCTATATATTATTTCACGGCATTGATGTGATGCCAATTTGAAGTACTATTTCCTTCCATCCTAATAGTAATTGAATTTAAGAATTTGTGTTTTTGTTTTGAGATTGGTACGATGACTCAATTGATATCACGGCATATATGTCGTGATTTGCACTATATCACGGCATCCATGTTGTTACACGACGCTCTTCCGATCTTAATTTTTTCTCCTAGTTCTAACAAATTCTGAGTGCATATAAAGGTATTTTTCAATGGTTGTGTATTTTCTTTTTGTTTAAATGGAATGCATATATAGTTTATAGTAAGCATGTGTGTAGTTTTCTTCTTATTTAGTTTTCATGCAACATGTTTTCTTAATTAGAGAAATTGTTAACTACCAAACTAAAATTTATTTATTTCTTGCTGAAATACAGCCATAGACAATGGGAATACAATATGGATATCAGATTCCCAAGATTTGAGTTTGTGGAGGAAATTGATGGCATTCACACAAGTTTATTTCTACACATCACGTCATTCATGTTTAGCTCACTGCTTTAACTACATAGGTAAAGTGATGCACTTCTGGGGTGATTTTGAGACCCTTGTTTCATCAAGATGTACACAATACTATTATAGATATATTGCATTAATTTGTCGTATTAGGGAAGGAGGACAACAAAAATTTAATGTCATTAGGCCGATTCACGATATAAACTTTACCACAACAGTCACCAACAAATTTCAGTTTGTTCCAATTCATGGGTCATAATGCAATAAACACATTTCTGGAACTCTGGACTCATAGAATACTCGATTTCAATGTGTTCTGGTACATTACTGCAAGGAAGTAGTGATCTTAACCGCTATCATTGCATAAGTGTGGTGACGGTCTTGTTGAATTCTACGTAGTTGGTCCTATTGACCGTGCGACACAAATAACTCTATGAGGTTGAGTGTAACAAGTGAAAAAACTCTTAGGTTGGCTATAATTTACGGCAAAAACGTAATTAAAAACTTGAAAACACACAACCTGATGTTTTATCGTAGCCGTAGTAATAGGATATTTCATTTTAACATGTTTCGGCCCATCACGGCACCGATGCAGTTATCGTTCTATATATCACTACATGGGTTCAGTGATGAGGTTCCATGTTGGCTTCAGGGCCCTCACATTAGCTACAAGCATCTGGACATTGTACGGGTAGCAGTGTTATCTCACGTTCAATTTCGACGCGATTTGGTATCTTCTGGCACCTGTGCCGTGAAGCAATCTGTTGTCGCGGTACGGGATGCAATGATGCACTTCCGGGTCATGTTTGGGATCCTCCTTTCACCGAGACACACCAAATGTGTTTTTGCATCATACTCCACCTAGCTAAGCTCATTTGAGCGTGTAGAGGAAATGAATGACATGCCTCCAGGCCAGCCTAGAATTTAACTGATGCATATCCTCAAAGGATATAATTATTTATCTAGTTTATTTTAATTTATTATTATTATTTTAGATTAAGGTTTATCTAATTGAATTAGGTTTTATTTATTTCTTAGTCTAGTAAGTTACTTGTTCTAGTAGTTTATTTGTTCCTGACTTCTAGTAGAACTTTCCTTAATTATCCCAAAAGTATGTTTATTTTGAACTCTATAAATATAGGACTTATTTCATTATATTAATAGAATCCAATTATTTATGAAAAATATTTATTTCAAGAATCGTCTTGAATTTCCTTAATAACTTACGAGTTCTTTCTTTTAACAACTTGCGAGTTGTTAGAGGTTGCGAGCTCACCATATTGTTTGGCATCAATTTTGGTATCAGAGCCTAAGTTGATTTCTTTGACCTAATTTGTGTTACATGTATTCGACGAAGAAACATCACTTTCTAAGCATACAGGCAATCAAGTTTCGTCATTCAACAAGCTACGGAATTCTCCAATTGTTCACGCAAAGTAACTATTGATGAGTTACTGTTCATCAGGAAGAAAAATTGCAACACAAAGATAACAATGCAGATATGATTTTTTAGCAACTACAAGCTCCAAAATTTTGCTCAACATATTGCTGCTCTTATTTCTATTGCTATGGATTGTAGCTGGTGGGCAAATATTTTGAAACTATTTACTGCTTCTTCTACTGCCCTTAAGGTACAATTTCATGTCTTAATTGAATTCCATTATTTTATTTACAGTGTTGGCTAGTCATTATCTACTTATTTTTTAAAAAAAAAGGAAAAAAAGTTTTTGCTTTTATTTATTTATTTATTTTTCTAAATTTAGGAAGCTATAATTTCATTTATTTAATATAATTTTTGTTTGTCTTGGCAATTCATTTTCTTTTTGGTATCATGGATAATTCATTCTATCATCCATGCTCCAAATCCATTGGTTATTCATGCCTCAATGATTCTCCCACTTTTCCTCACCAATACAATTGTTCATATCTTACAAACTGTGATACTCAAGGCACTATAGTTGAACTCCCCATATTTTGATGGATCTAACCCTGAAGCGTTTCTTAGTTGGATACATGGTCTAGAAAATATCTTTAACTCGCATCACATAAGTGGCTCTCGTTACATTAATCTTGCTAGTTTAACACTTATTGGGACTGCTAGGCATGATTGGAGGATAATTAGGAAAAGAATTCAACTGTTAGAAAAAGGTCATATTACTTCATGGGATGAGATGAAATGTCTTTTAAGCGATAAATATGCCCCTTCCTATTATCGAATTCAATTGTTAGACCAATTCTTTTTGCATTGTAGGCAAGGATCATCCACTGTTTATTTATATTTCACTCACTTCAACCAATCAGTTAGGAGTTGTGGTATGTATGAAGCTTCAAATCTCGTTGCTTCTAGATTTATAGATGGATTGGCTTCTAACATAAAAAGTTGGTTTATATCCCATCTGAATCATTACAAGCAGCCTGTAATTATGCTTTGAGCCTTAAAAGACTCACAAAAGTCTTAAACTCTAAGTCAAAGTTATCATCTCCTAATAAGTCTGAGCCTATTTGTTGTGTATATACTCCCGCTTCAGATGATCATATCTATATTATTGACCCTATAGAGCCTTTCAACAGTGAGGATGAAATGTTCGAGCCTATAAAGTACTCTGACCATGAGAATGAAAGTTTTAGCCTTATATTGAGTCTTCTTTCGTGACTTTACCTTCATCGACACAACTGCAATAGATACAGTTTGACTCACTATTGCACTTGAATAGAAGTTTGGATTTCAATATTGCCAAATTGTTATCTGGTTGGAGTTCGTTAGAGCCACTAGTTTTGCCATCATTGGTTTGTGCAGGCGAGTCTACCAGGCTGCAACTACTCATACTGTAGGTTTGGTTGATGCTGTTTTGGATGCGTTGCACCATGTCACTTACAAAGGTCTTCTGTCAGTGTTTCATTCGCACTAAAGATCACCCTCTTTGGTCAGAGTTATGCTTCATATGATTATTCAGAGTTCCATACCGTTACTTGATGAGGAAGAAAGATCGACCTCTATGGTTTAGAAGCTACAGTCTAACTCGCCGGAGTCGAGTTTTTCTCAGCAAAGAAGAATTATGCATATCCTCAAAGGATAATTATTTATCTAGCTTATTTTAATTTATTGTTATTTTGGATTAACGTTTATCTAATTTAATTAGGTTTAATTTATTTCTTAGTCTGGTAGGTTACTTTTTCTAGTGGTTTACTTGTTCTAGACTTCTAGTAGAGCTTTCCTTAATTATCTCAGAATTAAGTTTATTTTAAATCCTATAAATATAGGGCTTATTTCATTGTATTGATAGAATCTAATTATTTATGAAAAACCTTTATTTCAAGAATCGTCTTGAATTTCCTTAAGAACTTTTGAGTTCTTACCTTTAACAACTTGCGAGTTGTTCGAGCTTGTAAGCTCACCCTATTGCTCGGCATCATTAACACTAGTAAAGTTATAAGATATAGTTTGATTATGACTAGAGCTCGTCGTTTCCCCTTCATTCACGCCTCGAGAAGCAGAGAAAATATTGAACGCACGCATCAATACTATCGCGATATAGGTGCAATAATGCACTTCTGCATCGATTTTGGGACCCTTCTTTCACTGGGGCCCACCAGTGCATTCTTACGTCACAACCCATTTAGTACATTGCATTTGAGCATGTGTAGGAGAGAAATTTCACGCCTTTAAACCGATTCTCAGCTTAGCACTAGTAAAGCTACAAGATATACTGTGACTATGGAGTAGAGCTCATCATTTTTCCTTCATTCACGCCCCGTAAGGCAGAGAAAACTTTGAGAACACGCATATGGATATTGTATGTGTGGTGGTGTTACCTCACGTTTGATTTCGGCATAATTTAGCGTATTACGGCACCAATGCTGCAAAGCGCACTACTATCGCGGCCTGGGACAGTGATGCATTTTCAAGTCGATTTTTGGACTCTCTTTTCATCGCGGTGCAGCCAATGTGTAATCACAACCCGTCCCACTTAGCACAGCGCATTCGGGCACAAGGGAGAAATGACTTTGAGACCTCTAGGCCAGTATACCACTTAATGCTAGTAACATTAGAACATATACCATGATCATGACTAGAGCTCGCCCATTCACCGTTGTTGATGTCTCGAAATGCAGTGAATACATTGAGAACACACATCTGGACGTTGTGCCATCAATGGTGTTACAGGGCGTTCAACAAGGCAACTATTTATACATCATTATATAGCCGCATATACATAATGTAAGCATAAGAACAATAAGCAATAAGGCAAGCAAGAACGTAAAGTTTTATAGATGTGAACTCTGCAACTATTTACATATCCTTTCAACTTAATGTACATGAAGTGAACCGAAACAATTGTTTTTAAGCAAAATTTTGTGGTCTTGATCAAGATTGTCCATAAATTGTGAAAATTTCTTGATCCTGCTTCAGTGGCTAATATGTCCGCGTGTGCACGTCATCCTTGACGTCCCTATTCAACACATTTAGAAAACAACCCGTCATTGTTTGTTAAAAAGTGCATTGAGTTACGTAGTAGCATAAAAACGAATTTAAGACAACAGTTCTAGACCACTAGTTGATCATAAATTATCAACAGAGCAATTTCGTGAAACGATAAGGAGAGAGTTACTAAAGCAAATTAAAAAAGAATTAAAGATAGAAATAGAAACAAGTAGTTGGCTAAGAACAAGTCATTCTAACTCAGGCGATTCACATTTAGAAAAATTAGCTAGACTTGTATAGGTAATAGCTAAAAATTATCAATCTACTATCACTACAACACATTACATCTTCTACGGCATTTAATTATTGCAATATGAGTAAGAGTGTTATCATTTGGAAGCCAGTTAAATTTTAGATTAATATGATACCATTTCTTAGTGGCCCATTTACATTGCAAGACCGACCTAATTATCTCACCCTTTTCAATTCTTACTGTCAAATTCCTATTCTGAACACCTACATTTTGTCCATTTTGAGCTAAAGGGTTTTGTCCATTAGTCCCATTTCTTCTATATGGATAGATATAGTATTTCTAATAAAATTTGTCTATTTAGTTGTTTCGGCTTCTTCTTTCGACTCTAAAGAATAGTGGAGGCAATACATGATATAAATTGTGTAATTTACCTACATGATAGCTGGACTACCTATACGGTTTACCAATTTTGTAAAATTACCTAGGATAGTTACAAGCTAGGGTACAAATGGAAGAAAAGAAAAACTAAAGAAAAATCAATTTATTTAACCTATAGAGAACTATGGATACATGAGGCAGATGAGGAAAGGGAATGGTGGGTGCTGATTGGGAAAAAAAAAAAATCTACAGAATTAAGTTGCAAATAGATGCGTGCATGAAGCATATTAAGAAAAAGGTGGCGGTTAGGTGGGGGATTAGAACAGTCTATCATTTTTTAAATTTAACTAGTATAACAAAAGTGCGTTGCACAGGAAGAACAACATTCAAAAATACATATAATAATAAGTTGTATAATAAATTAGCAACATATATACATTAATTCCATAAATATAATTTTTTTTTTTTTTTGAGATCTCCAAATTGCAATTAATTTAAATTGCTTATATATATTGTTACCCACATAAAGTGTTACTCCACACGATTGAACTCTAGTGTTATGTAATGCTCAACAAGTGGCATAGCAGGAAACAATCCAACCAAGAAACTTAGTACCAGTGGAGTGAAATACGGTTCACATGATAATCAATATTTTGAAAAAAGAAATGAAGTATATTATAAGAAAAACAACTTAAGACAATTTTCGTTTTGGTAAATCTGCAATAGTTAATTCTACTAATCAAGCAAAGTTAAATTGAATCTTAGAAAATCAAAAGGAGATCGCCACATAGTTACACTTGATATACCAGGCTATCCCTATCATACTTACTCTACTGTTTCGTCCTTAAACGAAACCATATGTTCTTCATCTATCATGTTTCACAATAAATATTATTCCCTAGTCACCCAACGATGCGAAGAAGAGGTACAATGAATAACCATTTAGCACTGCAATGTAAGAAAAATGAAAAACAATTATGACAAACAAATGACACGGTTATGAAATGGGAGAAAAAAAAAGAAGAGAAACAAACCTCTCCATATGTGAATGCACTATAAGTAGCACATTATTGCCTGGCATTTTACAAACACTAAAGATATGACTTCCTGTCTCTTGTCAATCTCAGTGATATGTGAGACACTATCACATGCCTTGAAATGAAACCGAATAGTTAATGTGGATTTACCACCGAACGGTTTGCACCATACAAATCAATGACACTACAATATAACTTGCAAAGACACTACACACGTATAAACCAAAGTCAAAACTTGATGGACAATTAAAATATAAAGCACAAAAAACTTACAAAAATCCAGAAAATTTTAAGCTTCTCTATAATCTATATATATTATATATTAGAGAATCTCCAATGCAAATGTCTAGTCTTAGGGTGATGTGGAGAAAACAGATAGGCATAAAATTTATAAATTTCAATTTTCTCTCTCTTCTTTAAGTTCTTTTTAACATTTTGCTCTCCTTATTTCCCATTTTCTTCACAATGTCCTTGACACTTGAAGAAAAAATGGAAAATAAAGAGGGGAAAATGTCAAAAAGAAGTGAAAGAAGAAAGAGAAAAATTGTAAATTGTAAATTTTATATGTTTATATCTCTCTTTTACGTCACTTTAAGATTAGACATTTACATTGAAAATGTCCTAACTATGCGACACAAATTGAACCACGTCAACAACCAGTTTTTAGTACCTGAATGTAGTACAATTAATAAATAATAAGATATGACATGATATCATGTCGCTCTTCCCCCTGTTTTCTATTACTTTCGTCTCTCCTCTCTTGGATTCTTCGATCTGTCCACAACCAGCAATGGTTCCATCAAGGAAGTTCAGAGGTGTCAGACAACGGCATTGGGGCTCTTGGGTTTCTGAAATTCGCCACCCTTTACTGTAACTCTCTCTCTCTCTCTCTCTGCCGAATTTTCACATAGTGTATAGATACCCGTCATTTGAAATTGAAATACCATTTAACATATATAATACACTCATACAAGACGGAGGAAGCCATAACGGTGCTCTCTGTCAACACATGCATGTTATTTTCAATACATTAGGGTTGAATAAGATGGGAGATAACGGAACCCCCGTCAAAATTCATCGCCGGTCGATTTTTACCTCTCGACTCATTATCGTGTTTTGTGGAAATGTGTGACGACAGGAAGAGGAGAGTGTGGCTGGGCACATTCGACACGGCAGTAGAGGCGGCACGAGCATACGACGAAGCAGCCATTCTAATGAGTGGAAGAACGGCAAAGACGAATTTCCCGATATTAACCCACAACCAAAATTCCGATGGAGAAAATAACAGTAGTAGTACTACTACTAATGATCAAGAATCAACGATGACAACAACGTTAATGTCCCCAAAACCCTTATCGGAAATCCTCCGTTCCAAACTCCGGAAATGCAACAAGGCACCTTCTCCATCTCTCACATGTTTGAGGCTGGACATCGAGAACTCCGGAATAGGAGTGTGGCAGAAGCGTGCCGGCCCATCATCGGATTCGAAATGGGTAACAAGGGTCGAATTCGATCGTCACAACAAAGAGAAGTTTCCGAAATCTTCTGAAGATGATCAAGAATTTGTTTCTGCATCCAAATCTGTGATCACAAGTGGAATGGAAGAAGAGGAGAGAATTGCACTTCAAATGATCGAAGAACTTCTTCAGTCCTGATCAAGGTTTGTGTATTCTGGGAAGGAGGAAAAAAAGAAGTATTCCTTCTATTTCTTGATATATATATATATATATATAGTGATTATCATGGAAATAAAAATAAGAACTGGAAAAAAAAAAGTAAAATGTTGTTGAAAAATAAGACTGGTATATACATCTTGGAGATACTGTATATGATCATCAAGAATTTAATGGAGTGATTTTAATATGTCAACGTCGAGTTTGTATGAATAATATGGGGGTCCAGAGAAAAGCCATTGCACATGAAAATAATAAATAATGGAGTTTCCTGTAAGTAGGGAAAAAGAAAGGACTAGTACAGTTTTATTGGTTTGATAGGACGTGTGTGCTTCAACCAAAGGGAAGAAATTTCAACACCCTCTATTTGTAGGTACACCTAATGCCAAAAATATCTAAAAATTGGCCCAGCCAAGCTGCCATTTTTGTGCCAGCAACTACCTCTCGCAATTAAGGGTTACAAAATGGGGGAAGAAAAGGAAGTAATTTTTGCTAGCTTTTGAAGATTATTAGTACATTGTCATGTCACATGTGACGTTGTTGTTTTGTATTGACAGTCAGACTCTATACACGAAGATCGATCTGACTCAATAGAAATCAGCCACTGATGAATGTATTTATAGTAGCCGGTTGGATGTGTATGATTTAGTAATATATGGTCTGTAATTTATTTTGATGAAAGATAAACTTCACAATGTGTGATTGAAAGTGGAACTAAAATAATTAGGATGTGTAAATTGGTATATAGTCCCGTAATAAAATGTTTTCTTTTGTAGAGAAAAATATGCGCTCATGTGAACAAAAGTGTAATGGGAAGAAACACTTTTTCATGAAAAAAGTGATAGTAAAACACTAATAAAGTAAAAAACTTACAAAAAAACAAAGCTTGTGCGAAAATATTTGCATTCAAGCACATGAGTGAAATCATGGAAGATAGTCGAGAAAGAATAATGTTATTTATTTAGAATAAAAATCGGTCTCCAATTTAATTGTCATTTCCTTATTAATTGTCAAAGAAATTAATCTTTTCATATATTTATGTGTCTCCACACATTCTCTAATATAGTGATATCAACTAAACCGGATGCCGTTCTCTAATCTAGATAAATATCACTCGTCAAGAAATGTGTGCTATTTACTAAAGCATTCAGCTAATTAGTTCCATTAATTATGTGAAATTGATACGATCACAAAAGCGCGTAATTCATCCGAACTTTCAACGGTGCAATTTATCTCAAAAAAGCCAATTGGGTTTATATTTGTCCAATAATGTAAAAAAATTCAGACCCGCCAACTAGTTCGCCAACTACGAATCTAATCTCACTACAAAGAATTTGGACAAGTAATCTTTTGATAAAGTTGAATAGTCTCTTGTGCATAACAAATCAAGAACATATATATATTACAACAACCAGGGGGCACAATTGCAATTATTTTTCCTGCCCATTTTGGTTGACATGACATTTAGGATTCTATTGTACTTATCTCATCGATCGTGACATCATTAATCTCTTAATTTTTTCTATTTTTACTGAATTCCTCTTTTTTTTTTTACATTTCTATTTTGAATGACGTAATTTTTATTTTATACAATTGACTTACATACATAAAATTGTACAATTGCATACATTGAATGGTACGGTTGCCGGTGATTGAAGAAAAATGTGTATAACTTTTGTTTCTAGAGTCTATTTTCAACCCAATGACACCAATTTTTGAGGTAGCTCACTACGAAGTGCCACTGCTGATTTCCTTTTTACTCAAATTATGTTGCGTTTCCCAGTTTTGAGTCATTTTTTTACATTATGTTTCAGTTTTTTTTATTGTTTTGAATATTTTGTCGGCTCGACCCATTTAGGGTTTGTATACCTTTTGGGCAACTTATTTTTTCCAGTTTTCATTTATTATATGGTTCTTGGTTGCACAAGTTGAATATGTATTATGTGTGTTTTCACGTGAGATTGGTTTAGTATAAGTTTTCATTCGAAAGATGTCATTGACCCTTTCTTCTGTAAGGTCACCGTTCTATATTTTTCCTATTCAACTTAGTGTACATCATTATATAGAAATTTTTTGTAAGAGCTCTACTTGTACAACGCGCGGGCAGAAATCTAGTTCGTTAAATTCAGAAGACTGAAGTTGAAGGTTTTAAACAAATGAGATTGAGGGGTTTTTATTAAGTTGTTAAACTTATTAACTAAAATATTAATTCCTTCATTCACTACTAAACACTGGCCCATCAACAACGGAGATTTTCCGATGATGCATATCCATCAGAAATTTTCGACGGAGCTGTCGGCAATTCCAGACAGAAACAAAATTGTCGAAAATTCCTGACAGACTACCATTCCATCAAACATTTCCCACGGAAGTTGTTATCTATCGGGAATTTCCGACGGCATCAAGTAGATTGTCGGAAAATTTCTAATAGAAATCATGTGTCGTCGGAAATTTCTAACAACAAAAGAAGCCATCGGCATATGTCAAAAATTTCCAGCTACTTTTTTGTTCCATCGGATATTTCGGACGGAACTGTTGGAAATATGTCACCTAACTTTCTGACGGAACATTTTCCATCACAAACATGCTTCTTAAAAATATTTTAATCCTCCTTTGTAATTTCTTGAAAATTTTCCTTCTTTTTAACATACTAAATATTGTTAAAAACTTTTTTCAATAAATTTAAAGGTAATTTCTTAATTTATCTCCCCTCTCCCATGCCCCCATATATAGTAAGAAAATAATATTTTAATGTTCACAATGTTCTATAATAAAATATAGAGACTGCCAAAGACATATTAGATATGTTAACCTATATATGTATATATAATAGAAAATAAATTTATTCTGAATTTAAAAATATTATGAACAATTAAAAGTGTTATTAACATAAGTAAACATTAAACAGGGAATCTCAATTTGCACACAGACTCCCCAACTATTATTAGACACAGGTGTGGCATGTGTGCACACAGACTCATTTCCGTGCTCCATCCGCACATGATTGTACAATTATCTTTATATAAAATCTATGCACTCAAGTAATGGTCGGCAATCCATTAGTAAAAAAATACAATATGAAATAAATTTTTTAAAGGTAATGTGGTTTATCCAATGAAAAAAAATATAAAACAAAAACCCTAATCATCGATGAATATTTTATTTGGTTGTTTGCTGGTTAATAAAACAGCTGTTGTAAATAAAAAAATTATTTATTAATTATTGGTTTTTTTAAACAAAAAAATCACATTAATCACATTTATAGTAATAGAACAAAAATAAAAGTATTTAATAGACTACCTTTTTATTTTTTTGTTTTAATTAACAATGAATATAATAATGTAGAAAACCAGTGTCAAAATATATTACATTAATTGATACAGGCAAATAAATTTAGAATATAAATTTCCTCTATTATGTAACCAAAAGTTTAATTAAATAAAAAAACCCCAATGTTTAAAAAGGAAAATTCATTATTTTTAAATTGGCAAAATTACTAAAACATGCTTCATATACTTTTTGGGGCAACATATTAATAGATATATGTGTTGGCCTGGCGATTGGGGGTACAGAGTTCGAATCCTCACATCTTCATGTGAGAATTAATTCTTGCGGGTCTACAGGTCGGGTCTAGGTGAGGGCTTGCTCACAGGTTATGGAGGTGGGTTAGTGGGCTGGGCGGCATTCGCAGAAGTTCGAATCCTCACATCTTCACGAGAGGATTAATTCTCGTGGGTCAACAGCTCGGGTCTAGGTGAGGGCTTTCTCGTTGGTTGTGGAAGGTGGGTTAGTGGGTTGGGCCCAACCGTGGCTTGTAGCAGGCTTTAGTGGGTCGGGTCAGGTTAGACAAAAAAATTTAAAATAATTACTTTTTTTATGTCCGTCGAAAAGAACTTTCCGTTGGAAAATTTCTAGAAAAATTGTGCTTACTATCGGAAATTTTTGACGGAAAATTCGAACAAAAAATTTCTATCGAAAGGATTAGGGAAGCTACTTTCACTGACGCGTTTCTGACGGCCCTTTCTCCGTTGGAAATGACATTTTCCGACGGAAATCCAGGCTTTAGCAACATAATTAGTTGTCGCTAGAGGGCACTTTTTTACTTGTGATTTAAACAAGGTGAATAATAGCCACTTAAGTTTCTTCATATATATACTAATTAAACAATCGGTGCGTTGTACGGGTAGAAAAACTTACTAAAATATATTATTAGATAATTAAATATAAATCTTAATATTTACACCCCTATCGAAAATATAAAAATACAAATATACATTAAATGAATCAATAAGATCAGTGGACTTCATAATTGTAAAGTTCAAGATCGTTTAAAAGACAACATACATTCTTACATATAATCATTCGTACATATACACAATAATGGAAAAAATACATGTTACTCGCCCTATTTTAAAAAATCCTAATAAAACTAACAAATTAAAAAGAAAATGTAAAGCGCATTAAAAAATTCAAATAACATTAAACTCACCAATACGCACGGTAGAGATGGTGAATTAACAAATTATGATCGATTAGAGTTTGATTTAGAATTGATATTTCAGATTTTGTATTTTAATTTATTAGTAAAAAAGATTAACAAACAAAAAAAATAAACAAAATGGTTAAGGTTTAGTTGTTAAACCCAATAGTCATAGGTTCAAGTCTTCTCTGAATTCCTTAACAAAAATTTTTATTAAAAAGAAAAAGAACAGTTACTGTAAAATTTACCAAATAAAAAAGGCGAGAAAAATCGCGGTACGAAAGATACTGAGATTTAAGTAGAATAATTAATAATATAGATTTCAGGAAGAATTGGAGACACCACAACTTAGAGCAAAGTAATTTGACGAATAAAGAAGTTAATTCATCATTATAATAGTTTAAATATTGTTTTACGTCATACAGTATCTGAAGCATAATGCAATATATTTGATGTATGATCATTTTTTCACTGGAGCTTTGCCCGTACATCACACAGGTAAAAAATCTAGTTAGAATTATGATTCTCAACAAAAATTTCCAATAGAATAATTTAGGGTTCTATATTATTCTTCAATCAAAAGTTAGAATAAAATTACATAGAAGTCTCTTAAATAGATGCATAATAATTCTAAATCCTATTAGCAAATCTAAAAACTAATTTAAGAAATACTTAAAAATCAAAATAATTAAAAAACAGAAAATAATTGGAGAAAAAAAAAATGGGGAATTGTCCGCGTATTGGGCCGAGGCGTCCCGCCGAAGTGTTCCAGCGCATGAGGCCGAGTAGGCCTTTCAGCCAGAATCCGGAATTTGCAAGCAAGGTACCTGAGTTTGGCGGTCTTCTCTCGTTTTGGTCCAAACCTTCCTGATAATACCATATTAGTCCTCCACTTGAATTTCTCACATAATTGAGGCCCGGGCTTCTAATCTTAGCTTTGGCCCTGCCATTTTTGGATCGCCATTGCCTAGAATTGGTACGGATGAGTCTGTGAATCTTTGAAAATTCTTCATCTTAGCCCCCACATTTTGAAATGCATCAGAAATTTATCTACATGTATACCATTTGTGCCCGAGTTCTTTCTTTCTTTTTTTTTTTCAACAATTGGAAAACTTTAATCAATGTAATTGGAAAAGTAAACTTTTTTTCAAACATTTTTATCTCAAAACACTCCGATTTATATTAACATTTAATATTGGTTGATAGAATAATGTGTATTAATAAGGTCTTACTAGAAAAATTAAAAATAAAATAATATAGAATAGACTATCAATATAGAGAAGATCAACTACAATTAGAACAAACAAAAAGGAAAAAAAAGAAAAGAAAAGTAAATGAGTCTATTTGTGTAGGACAAAGTATTAAAGAAAGTTGACCCCAGATCGATAGAGCCAAAGGATGAGAGAAAAACTTAATCAACTTCTATTGATCAGGAGTTCAAGATGATATATAAGCCTTCTTAACTAGTATTAGTCTATGATGATAGACTAGAACTAATCATATTACAAAGGCGATGATAATCAGATTACAAAGACTAAACTTATTACAAACAGATATAATAAACTATAATTATTTACAAAACGGTATACATAAATATCATTTTTGCCCTATACACGACCTTAAGATGGAAGACGGTTGGACACCAATCTTGCAACGAACGCTGAAAAGTCGACTTCTTGGAATTGCTTTGGTAAATGCATCAACTAGTTGGTCAGAAGAAGATACATGAGAAATGCGTGATTCCCCAGCTTGAACTTTTTCTCTCATGAAGAGAAAATCAATGACTAAGTGTTTCATTCGGGAATGAAACTGGGGATTAGCACAAAAATAATTTGCGCCAATGTTATCACAGCAAGTCATTGGCTTGTTGGTTGTAGGAACTCTAAGTATGTGAGCAATGTTTGGAGTTCCAAGAGAACTGTTGTTGACACTTAGCTTCTGTTGACGAGCACAAAACTGTTGTTTGTTGTGGAAATTAGCCAATGCACATTCATTAACCCTTGTAATTAGAAAAATACTTATTTTATTTTTTAATTGACAAATTACAAATGTTGGATCATTTTATTTGAAAGAATACGTTTATTGTAACAAATTACAATTGAGAGTGTAATAAATATTTTTACAATTTGTTTCCAATAACTACTCCCAAGATCAAAATAGTTACAATTGAAAGTATTTTTCTAATTTATTACAAATGTAACAATTTACATACAAAAACCCCTTGTTTGTTTCTTGGAGTTCCAAGAGATCGGACTGGACCCAAGAAACACAATATAGATGGCCGGACGTGAGGGAAGGCACAATAGGGTTGTGCTTAGGGCCCAATTGCATGAAATTCCTTTTTCTTTTTTCTGGTATACACATATAAATTGAAAATGTGCCATTTTACGCCAACTTAATTACATTACACATATGCATTCTTCAGAAGTTCTTTTTATTAATGATATATATTATATAATTTATACCCTATTTTTTCAAGGTTATTTAATTTCTCTTTAAATATTTATATCATTTTAAAATCTTATCTTCTAAATTCTCTCTATATTTTCGAATCATCTTCTTTTATGTTTCTCATCTATCAAGAAAATGGTAAAAAAAGATAAACATTTGTTTATCTTGATTAAAAGTTCTACAAATTTTAATATATATGTTAAACAAACACTTGTTTTCACAACTCAAACCATTCAAAGAAAAAGTTACTAAAAAAAACTCAAATAAAAAAATATCAATGTTAGTAGGGTTTATTCTTGATTGTGAATTATTGTCTAATTTCTTTTTCTTTAACAACTTAAATTATTGTTTTTTTTGGTTAATATTGAATAATTTTAGCGTTTTTTGGCTCTATTTTTAAACCATAACTATAAAGGGGGAAAAAAGGAAAACCGATCACTATAGGGGCCCATTTTCTAAATTTCACTTTGGGCCCCGATCACTACAGGTCCGGCCCTCATATAGGCACCGATTGATGTTCGATCTAGTGGATTTCGGTCCCAATCGCGTCCGAATATCCATCGAGAGACAATGGAGATTTATGTTGGAGAAGCAAACCATGATCAATTGTGCCTAGCAAATACGTTAATAGGCGTCTCATGCATGCCCAATGAGCTGAAGCGGGTGAGTGCATATATTGGGACAACTTGTTGAATAAGTATGAAATGTTGGGTCGTGTGATGGAACAAAAAGAATAGTGAGATAAAAACATCTAAAAAAAAATTAAGGAATGGAATGGATGTTAAGTTAACTATTTCTTAATTAGTGAATAATAAATTGTCTTAAAAAAGTGAATAATAGGGAAAAAAAATAAAAAGTGAATAATAAATTGTGTCTACTGGTTTGAGGTCCTCCATCACAAACTAAATAAGGAAAAGAATATGCTTTTCAAAGGTCAAAATGGGAATATAAAAACTAGAACGAATATACAGCATTTTTCATAACAAGATGGAATAATGTTCCTTCTTATTTTAAAACCCAGATTGCAAGCACATAGGAAGTTCCAAAGGCTAAGGGAACACGAAAAGGATGCCAGTCCAGTTGATCATTACTCTTTCTATTTAGCATATATCCCAAAAATAGATCTACATCTTCCCTTTGAAGTACCAAAACTTCCCAAACAAATTTTTTTTTTCTTTTTCAAATTGGTGGATATTGTACTCGATGTTATTGAATGCGATTATTACTCTCTCCTTTCTATAGCGGTAGGCAATTAATAGCTGTAAGAAGATGAGATGGAAAAAAAAATTAAAGAAAACCTATCTTTGTAGAAAAGAGTTAGTCTCCTGTTAGAATTTAAATGACTCTAACATCTCATGATTTATTTACTCATCTATTTTGTGTTGGGAATACCCAACATTTTGGTCCCTCATTGTACTATCTCTGTCTGGTCAAGATAATCTGATAAGCATCTCCAATGTAACAATGTGTAGTGGAAGAGAGAGATAAATACATAAAATGTCATATTTTAGTTCTCTCTTCTTCTTTCTCTTGTTTCTTATCCCCTGCCTCTCTCTCCACAATATCATTGACACTTTCTAATTGTAGACGGGGTGAAAAACATTGGCACTTTCCTTTTTCTTTTTCCCTTTTTTCTTTTTTTTTTATTTTTTTGAAAAGAACATTGACACTTTCTTTTTCTTTTTCTTTTCTTTTTTTTTTTCCATTTTTTTTGGGAAGAGAACATTGACACTTTCTAGTTGTAGAGAGTATAAAAAACATTGTGGAGAAAAATAGAAACAAAAGAGAGAAAAAAGTAAGAAAGAAATGAGAAAAAATTAATTAATGTGTGTATATCTCCCTTATGGTTGCGCATTATTATATTGGAGATGCTCTAGTGATTCCAAGTTAAGTCAATTTTTTTTTTTTTAACCGAAAATTTTAGTCACCTTTTAGTGTATATGCTGTGATTCACAAAGTATTTTTATTAATAAATATCCACTAGGATAATTATATTATTATTACTCCAAAAAAATGTTTATCACAGTATAACTTGAATTATTATAATGGTAATTATATTATCTTCACAACAACTAATTTCACACTGAATAGTGCTAAACATCCGCCGTATCTTGTATTCATTCCACATTTACCCCATTGAATTGTTTATGTGTCGTGGAAATTGCATTGTCATTTCACACCACATTATTAATTAATCTACCTAATTAACTTATAGTTTTATCAAAAGATCACACTAGGGATCAAGGGGTTAGCATACGTAATTAAGGGCCTAACTCCTTACTGAGATTACCTGGGTTCGAATCCCCACAATCCCCCTCCCCATATCCTCTTTGTACACAAAAAAAAAAGGTTCACACTAGTTTTACATTAATAACACTGGGAGCCACGGTAAGTTGTCACTTATTAATCTTCCTTACAAGCAAAAAGTAAAACTTGATTTCTCATTTATAGAAGATTACACTGGCGAGGGTTTTTATAGTAACAGATCTGGTTCCGAATTTAGAACCAGATCTATTTAGGTGGCGCTGACTGGGTGCCACTTGGAGCCATGCGGCCGCACAAGCGGCACTACGGCCGCATGGTGCAGCCACACATCTTGGTGCGGTAGCACAGCCAAATCAGTGTGGCCGCACTGTCTTCGCTGTGCAGCCGCACCACCCCGCAGGCTCGCCATGCGGCTTGTGCGGCCGCATGGAATATCCATGCAGCCGCATGGCTCTATGTGGCACACAGTCAACGTCACCTAAGTAGATCTAATTCCAGTCAAATCCAGAACCAAATCTGTTACTATAGAAATTCTATTACACTGACAATGATATCTTTTGCCATTTTGGTATAATTTGATTATAGCCTTTATGAATTTGAAAAGTTAAATTCACTTTTTATAATTTAATAGCAACTACAGATTTCAGCACACATTTCTAGGTTTAACAAAATCACATTTGATTTTAGGGGAATTTGTTTAAAAGACCAAGTCAATAATAGTGTCCATTTAGATGGGAAACTCTCCATACTTTTTGTCCAACTAACCAAACCATTTAAAAGTAATGAAAACTTCACAAATATCTTCCACCACTAACGTTAATAGACGGACGGCTTCAACTTAACCCAATTGCTCCCGCGAGAGAACAAGACAATGATCTTCTGCGAATCTCTGCTTCAATATACTAGAAAAAAAGACTCTGATTCTCACAATTTGGTTGAAGAAAAGTGGAAAATCTCCTCAATAGTTGGTCCATGATCTTCCTAGTGGTTCATTCACAGATATATGTGGTTTTTCGAGAACTAAGAAGATGAATATAAACCCGTAGTATCAATCTTCTTACTCTTTGTTGATCTTCTTAAATGTTTTTGGTGAATGAGAGATGGGTCGTGTAGATCTGAGAGTGGGTTTTCTGCGTTCAATTGACGTCACGACATGGATGTTGTGATCTACACTACGTCACGGTGTGGCTGCTGTAATACCAGTTTCAAGTAGTTTCTTGCTTCCTCAAAGTGTAAGCTCATTTTTGTAACATGTGTAGTATGTTGGAATGTTGGTTTGCGGTTCAGTTGTTAGCGTTGTATAGAAGTCGTGCCAAGTGTAACTGCACGGCATTGATATTGTGATTTCAGTTGAAAGTACTATTTTTTTGTAGTTTTAAGTCCACTATGTTTGTTTCTATGGAGAGTTGCATTTGAATTGTCGTGGGAAGAACTGTACATGCGTGAATAAATATGTTAGAAATTGAGTATAACTGGTACATAGATATTTCTGTAGATCACGGCACTCATGCCTTGATGGTCAATACTATAACTATATGAGTGTAGCGTTGTGTATGTGGGGTGATTTTGTGATTCTCATTTAACATGGATGCACTAAATACATTTTTAAGGCATATTCTGTTGACCATAATGTCCTAGAAACTTTGTTGGATGTACCAAGTATACTTTACATAACTTTGCAAGTTAGATTAGACCTTTTTTTATCAAAAGTCAATCAACCTCTGCTTCACATTAACTAAACACACTAAAAACATAAATAGGAACATGTCTGATCAACTATGCCAAGTTGTGGTCAATTTCGAGTCAATTCAGATTATCACTGCACCCATACCGCGACGGTTATATCATAGCGGCATGGTGCAGTGATGGCGCTCCGTCTTGAATCTGTGCCCCAAAATTTCCCCCGACGTACCAATTCTCTTTCCCAGTGAAACCCAGGTTATAGAAAATTATTTCGAGGCAAGACCATATATAAAACACCGTCGGTCGTGCTAAGTCTAAATTTCATAACGTTACAAGTTAGACTTGGTCTTTTTTTGCAAAACTATATCAACCTCTGATCCACACTGACTAAACACACTGAAAACATAATAAAGAATGTGGTCTAACCGATCTGTCAAGTCGCGAGTGATTTCAAATTGATTCGGGCTATCACGGCTTCATGCCGCAACAGTGGTATCACAGTGGCATGAGAGCAGTGATGGCACTCCATGTTGAATCTTTGCTCTAAATTTCACACAGATGAATCAATTCCCTTTCCCAGCGAAACCCAAGCTATAGCACATAATTTTGGGGCAGGATCGTATATGAGACGCCGTCAGTTGTGTTAGATTACATAACGTTATAAGTTAGATTGGACCATTTTTAGTAAAACTCAATCAACCTTCGATCCACACTAACTAAACACACTGAAAACGTACTTTGGAATGCAATCTGATCGAGTGTGTCAAGTTGCGGGCAATTTTAAACTGATTTGGGCTATCACGGCTCCATGCCGCGACGGTGGTATCACAACAGCATAGGTGCAATGATGGTTCTCCGTATTGAATCTTTACTCCAAATTTCACCCCAACAAACAAATCCTCTTTTTTAGCCAAACCCAAGTTATAGTACATTATTTCAGGGCAGGACCGTATATGAGACTCCGTCGGTCGTGCTAAGTCTAAGTTACATAACGTTACAAGTTAGATTAGGCCCTTTTTAGCAAAACTAAATCGACCTCCAATACACACTGACTAAACACATAGAAAACATATTTAGCATCATGGTCTGAACAAGTGGGTCAAGTTACTATTAATTTCGAGTCGATTCTGGCTATCACTGCACCCCTACCGCGATGGTGGTATTATAGTGGCATGGGTGCAGTGATGGCGCATTGTGTTGAATATTTGCTCCAAATTTCACCCTCATGAGCCAATCCCCTTTCCCAGAAAATCCTAA
Organism: Nyctanthes arbor-tristis; assembly: GCA_963692815.1. Classification (NCBI taxonomy): domain Eukaryota; kingdom Viridiplantae; phylum Streptophyta; class Magnoliopsida; order Lamiales; family Oleaceae; genus Nyctanthes; species Nyctanthes arbor-tristis. The sequence goes on along the minus strand of CAVNYN010228606.1, from coordinate 1,858 downwards.
TTTATAGCACATTATTTCAAGGGTAGACAGTATATGAAATACCGTCGGTCGTGCTAAGTCTAAGTTATAAAACGTTACAAGTTAGATTGGGCCCTTTTTAGCAAAACTCGATAAACCTCTGATCTACATAAACTAAACATACTAAAAACATAAAAAGGAATACGGTCTGATTGAGTAGGTCAAGTTGCGGTCAATTTCAAGTCGATTCGGACTATCTATGCACCCTTACCGCGATGCTGATATCATAGCGGCATGGGTGCAGTGATGGCGCTCTATGTTGAATCTTTTCTGCAAATTTCACCCTCACAAACCAATCCCCTTTCCCAGCCAAACCCAAGCTATAGCACATTATTTCAGAGGTCGGACCGTATATGAGACGTCATCGGTCGGGCTATGTCTAAGTTACATAATGTTACAAGTTATATTACGCCCTTTTTAGCAAAACTCAACCAACCTCCGATCCACACTAATTAAAACACATAGAAAACATACTTAGGATCATGGTCTAATCGAGTAAGTCAAGTTACGGTTGATTTCGAGTCAATTCGGGCTATCACTGCACCCCTACCACGATGGTGGTATCATAGCGGCATGGGTGCAATGATGGTTTCGTATTGAATTTTTGCTCTAAATTTCACCCCCACGAACCAAAAAAGATTTCGGACCCATGCCATGACTGTAGCTTTATCTCAGCATAGGTACAGTGGTGGTGGTCCTTGTTGAATTTAGGTGCATCCTTAAAAAGTGAAGATTATGTTACATGTACTGAAGGGGTCCAACATATATCTAAGTAGCACAGTCTAATGAATTAACAAACATAGATTAAAATGTTTTACTATGCAGACTAACCATGTCTCTGGCTGCCATCTATAGGTGAGGCTTGCCTCTTCCTCTTATTGCTATTCCTGGTGCTATCAGATGGAGAACCAGGAACATACAAATAAACAGGATGCTCATGTTCTTCAGTAAGGCTGCTTTTTTCTATCTGTTTTGGTTCAGCTACTTTATTCCCAAGAAAACACCCACTGTTTGTATCTGCATATAATTTTTATGTATGAGGCTTTGTTTTATCCTTCTTCTCTTTGTGTCTCTGTTTCTTATCCTTGCTCTTTTCTTTCTTCCTCTCTTCCTTAGACACTGTTTGAGTCTTGCTTTCAGCTTTACAGTACCAGAATAACAATTTCAGCATTGATCAAGGGCTAAGAAAGCCCAGAGGTAATATGGCCAGGATGTGAACATACATATCACGATAATTGAGATTTATCGTTCATTAGATTAAGCACCAACAAAATCATTCCTTTTCATACATGAGCCATTTAGGATGATATTTTGAGTTTCGATCACAAATCACTCTGAGATGACAATTTTATAGAAACAGGGAAACATAGATATAACAAAAGTATTTTTTGGATACTTGCATGCCAAAAGGAGGTGACTATACTCACAACTTTGTGAATTTTTTAAAAAATTTTATGCATATATGAATTAAAGGTTCAGGGGTCGGCTTTTGTAGTTGGGAGCCTCTTTTGGTTTCTGATCATTATACAACAATCAAAAAATGATCTGATAAAATACAATAAAAACAAACATGCACAACTAGAATATCAAGAAAAGAACTGGTCACGCAACTGAAAAGGTGTAATTCCAATGGCCAAAAAGTCATAAAAACTCATAAATTTTCAAAAGACCGCTTGTATCACAAAAATCAGTCGCTTAAGCATGCCCCTTGGTTTGGTTCAGCGTTTCATCTCAAAAATAAAAGACTAAATGGACATAGGTCATAGAAGTATTTCACTATGGCATCAAATAAGGCAGTAATTGGGTAGGGTCTGGTCCAACTTACTGCCTTATTTGATGA